>JABUQX010085604.1:0-17500 GCA_015478945.1 Trachelipus rathkii
AGAGAGATGTATTAGTGATTATTGGTGTTGTGTAGGGCTCTGAATGAAATCAAAAATATGTTGGTACGATAGTGAAGCGTCGTTAAGATAAATGTGTGTCCAATTGGTTATTGTTTAGATTAATACGGAGTGAAGACAGGGGTTGTTAGTCGGTTCTCTTGGTTATTCAATTTATTGGATGGTTATGAAAATTCGAGTGTGGATGGCAGAAATTTGGTTTGAATGCTATGACGATATGTGAGAGGAGTGAGGGTGCCCTACTATTGTATTGCGATTTGATTTTGTTCCTGTGATGCGGATCCTGAAGAAGATGTTTAGAGATTTGTGTGAGAGATTGTGTGCTAGGGTATTGTGAAAAAGAGGGGTTTGATGAAGTTAAAGGCGTAGATTACAGTAATAAGAGTTATGATTTGTAGAGTTAGGACAGTCCTCAATGTGAAGTTATGTTAGATATGAGCAACTGGAACATGTGTCTATTTTTAAATATTTAGGGTATGTTCTTGATGAGAAGGGAACGGATAATTCAAGTTAGTAGGGAAAGTTTGAATGCAGAAGTGTGGCTGGTGCAATAACGTTGTGAATGTAAAGAGGACTAAAGTCTTAAGTGCCTAGAGTCTTTACATGTAGGTATAATGTTGTTACCTGTGTTATTGTAATGTAGTGAGACGTGGCCAGGCGGAATATTAGATTAAAAGTTCAAATTGCTGATGTTCTAAAGTAGAGACCAGTAGGTTGAAAAGAATTAATAAGTTGAAGAATTAAGACGTTAAGTAACTATGAGCCCCGCTATAGGGATGTGATTGAATCAAGGAAATGGGTAAGTACGAAAACGTAGTGATATAATAAATGTTAAATAATTTTGTACGATTGAGTTTTGGTCATTGGAAAGGACTGAGATTGAGAGTCGGTTGTTAAGCGTCGGATGTATAGTGCGACGGATGTAGTCTGAGTGTGTGGAACCGAGCTCGGCTGGAGACGAAGAAGAAAGTGATTGAGTCCGCGTGAATTCGATATTGAAAAGAGAGAAAAAAATGTATTTGCAGAGTCCGTAGATAAAGTGCAATTTGTAGAGAATGAATGCGTGGGTTGGATTGTTCGATGCTTTGACCACCTCGGCAAAAGGGATGATCCTAGCTTACGAATACACCCTACTGTTGAGGGCCGTCGCGTCCTAGATGTATCCTAGGTTGGATTTTCTGTCTGGTTGACACTTCACTCATTGAAATGTAAGAGGGTGCGTATTGACTGCACTCACCCGACATGACTTCTTGCGACTTTTTCTTTTTCCGAAAACAAAAATCAATTTGCAAGCTGTAAAAAAAAGTCAATTAAAGAAGAAAAACATATGTTTATAAAATTTAATTTAAAAAATATAATATATAAAGTTATACAACCTCTATATTATATATTTAACTCCAGATTCTAGGTATCGACAAAGTTACTTAACGTCCACACGGAAAGGGAGGTAGATAAAAAAAGTTTTCGTTCAGATAGCCTCTATGATACATAGAATATGATTTCTAGGTGAAATGAGTTAGGTAAAGAATAATGTTTAGGTTAGGGTTAATATTACTTACGCTAGTTACGCTAGGTTACGCTAGGTTACCCTAGGTTACTTTATGTTAGGTTAGGTTGAAATCAAACTATTTGTTTTTATTAATTTAAAGAATTAGTAAATAATAATTTTAATAACTAATTTTAATAATTAATCATTAATAATTAATTAATAATTTTGATAATTAATTTTTTACATTGCAAATACGCTAGTGACTCTACATCAACTTGACAAAAATAACAACACATGGAAAATAAAGTGGTGGTAAACATACGATTGAACATTGTTTTCTGTTCGCTGTCCATAATAATTTTAATTGACTTAAAAATATTAATAATAAACACAGTTTGAGAACCACTAAAAAAAATTTAATTACTTTGAAAATTTCTTTCTTCACCCCTTAAAATTGTTTTTTTTTTTTTGTTTAAACTTCGTTTGATATACAGTACATTTACTAATTTACATTATTACCATGTGCTCTTTAGTATTTTTTATAGATATTATACAAATATATATATTACTAATAGTAATATATTATTTATAATATATATAGTATCATATATATATTATATATATATATATATGATAGGGTATATATATTATAGTATTATATATAGTATATAATATACATATATTATATACTATATATAGTATATTATAGTTATAAAAAACAAAAATGTTATATGAAAAATAAATCTAAAAGTCATAAAAATATATTAAAAAAATATTTAAAAATAAATATAAATATATTTATATATTATATAATAAATTATATATAATTATAAATAGATATATGTACATTGTATATTATTGGCAAAATGTAACAAATATTATACTATATATATTATGAATATCATATATAATATAATATATATATATATAGATTATTATATATATAATATATGATATAAATTATTATAGCAAAATTCCTTCTAAATATAATAATACATGCATCTTCACAATATATCCCATGTAGATTTTCTAAATACTTAGTAAGAATACATTAAAATAAAAAATTTAAAACATTTGGGAGTAAAAAATTAAATATTCTTTAGAATTTAAGTTCTTTACAAGTTATTCTGACATTTGCATTATTTATTTTTCCTTTTCTAACAAAATCAATGACTACATGTTTTTACATTGGGATAATTAAAAATTGCTATTTCTTATACAGATATGATTATTTGCTTATTTAACTTAATATATGTAATTTTAATATAATATTATATATATTATATAATATATATTATATATTATAGTATATATATATATATATATAATATATATATTATATTTAAAGACAAAAAAGTAAAGAGAATATAAAAATATTATGTTGTCACGAGTTTTCTTTCTCAATACACTTTTTACTACACGGTCTTTTCTTTCTTTCTCTCCTCTCTCTCTCTCTGTTTCTCATCCTCTCTCTCTCTCTTCCTCTCTTTTCATTATTATTATATATTATATATATATAAGTACCTATTAATATATATTATTATATAGTATATAATATAATGATATATATTATATTACTATATTATTGTTTAAGATAGTACAGTTTCTAATAAATTATTAAATACAATATTAAAAAGTCTTAACATTATTTTATATCATAAAAAATGTAAATTTCTTGCCTGCCCTCCATCATCATATCTTAGTCAGTGCTGCCAAAGCAATTACAATTTAAACAATTTTAAACTAAATTTCTCACGTACACAATCTCCTCTAATTGATTTGACCATCAAACACTCACCTTTTTCAAATCGATTTATAAAAAAGAGCATCATCTTAATTTCGATGAATTCTTACACTTTTCTTTTTTCAATTTTTGCATAATCTTTTATATTCATTTAGTAATATAATCAAACATTTGCCCAATTTTCGCAAAAAAGTAAGAATTTTATCGTTAACATTATGAAATTTTGAAAGATCAATCGTTTCTATATGTTTTACTCGTAACTTCGTGTTATGCCGAAGCATGCTGAAGCAGTCACGAGCCATAGTGATCGCCCTCTCGATAAATGTATAGGTAAAGTATAGTATTTATATATATTATATATAATATATATAATATATATATATATAATATTAATATATATATTATAATATTATAATATAATGGTGATGATAGAAATATTTTTCGTTTTTTTTGGTTAAGATGCAATACTATATATTATATATATCGTATATATATTATAATATATAATATATATATACTATATTATATATATATATATATATATTATATATAATATAATATTATATATGATATATACGTTATATAGGTATTTGAATCATGTACGTTACCACTTATATTAATTATATTAGTATAGTATATATTATAGTATACTTATATTATGTATACTATACTTATTATATATTATATATTAATATATATATATATACTATTATTATATATATATATACTATAATACTATATATACTATATATATATATAATATATATATATATATATATATTATATATATTATAATATATAAATATTATAAATATAAGTTTTTCTTTTATATAAAAAATTTCTTTCAATCTGATCACTTAGCACAAAATTATTTGAAAAACATATATACGTTTAGATATGGTTTGATGAACATTTATTAAACCGATTTATTTAGTCTTTCTTCTCCTGTAGAATTGAAAAGCATGTTTTGAACCTTTTCCGAGTTAGTAAAATATTTTTCTGGAGTGCACGTTGTTGTTGTGAGTGAAATAGATGCTATAATACTTAACAATCCGAAGGTGACTGTAGATAATAGATATCGATGGTATTACTTTAACTAAGATTGATAAGTATATGGATCTTGTACTGACGAACTTGCTCTCTAACTGGTGTGAAAGATCATCAGGAAGAGGGATAACAATTGCTTTATTGCAAATATCTTTTCACTTTACACTGATTCTGACATGGGAAATTCTCATTTCTTTACTAACAGAAAGAAGAACTTCTGCTTCAACAGAAATCAGTAATTGTACTACACTTGGAGACCTTACCTCTTATCTGTAAGTGCTCTTGCATAATTTTTTTTATATATAAATTTGTACATAATAATAATAATACATGCCCATAGTTGAATAAAAAAAGTTTAAATATTTCTTTATCCGCTAATGTACCAACAAATATGTCTTCCTCATTACATTAATGATACACGCTCTGCTTCATTTTCCATTGGATGTACTAATACTTAGGTGAATTTATCCTCAAATTAATGATATACATAACTTTATCATAAAATATTTATTCATATTCTCAGTTTTCTTCATATTAGTTATTATTTTTTAATTATTTATTATGGTTTTTACAACAAGAAATTGTTTATAATTCAACGGATATATGACGCATATCAAGGAAAATCAAAAATCTTTGGATCTGAGCTAACGTAAAACCAGAACTGCGCAATTACAAAGAGGATATAAACGATAAAAAAAGAATTTCGTTGACTATATTGTTAATAAATATTAATGGAAAACAAGGACAAAGTTGTCCGAATTAGATACCATCAAATGTGTTAAATGATTTTATTTAATAAAGTGTTACTTTTAATGTAGCTATGCATATGTAACCTTAAGCCAACAAGGTATCATGACGAACGCAGTCACATATAAAATAAGCCGAGCCAGCTTATATTACAGTAGAATGATTATAAGTAGTATATATATACTAATATAATAGTATATAATATACTAATAAATAAAATAAAATATATATTAGTTATATAACATATATATGATATATAAGAAACATATTATTATAGGATCTAATATTATTATTAATAAAGGAAAATATATATAATAGTAAGTATAATTTATACAAACTTTTATCTAAAATACTTAAAATAGACTGCAGTAGGGCGAATATATATGCTTGTTAGCCTCAGTTAACTACTTAATCCTAAGTGGGATTCTTATAGCCCACACAGTTTGAACCATAACACGGATTATGGGATCTTTGTTAAGCGGCCTCAGTATACCTACCTAATGGATTTTCTTAAGGCCTCCAAGTACCCTTTTAGCCTATAATTATTCCGGTCGGGCGTCCAGAGCGGTAAGTATTTTCGGGGAGTTTTTGAACCCCCTGACCGCCCCTGTTCTACAAGCCTTTTATATATAATATATAATAGTATATATATATATATATAATGTATATATAATATAATATATATTATTATTATATTATAATATATATATATTATATATATATCTGTATATCTAGGTATATATAGAGAGAGAGAGGAGAGAGGAGAGATGAGAAGAAAATGTGGTAAGTTTTGTTTCAATTATCGTGCGATCGTGGCAAAATTTGCTTCTAAATCGTCATCGTGCAATCGTCATCGGCAAATTTATAATCCGTCCATCACTATATATAAAATGGGGGTACCACGCTTATAAATATGAGGGGTCCATTATTAGTTTAGGTTTTTTTATTCCTCAGGAAATATGAAATATGTATGGTTATTTTACAGAGTATCGAAAGTAACGTTATTTTACGTTTGGTTTATTTTCTTTGTTTCATTTTCATGCATATGTAATCCATGTATGTTTTTCCCGCGTACTTCTGGTGATGGTTTTAGTCACCAGAAGTACTCAAGAGTCTATCTTAGGGATGGATGAGAGGCAATATGATCATCTGTATTATATATGATTTGCTGGTCTGTGTGTTTATTAATTACTGTCGTTGAACTTTAGTACTGTGACTGTTGTTGTGAATCTGTATATACTGAATAAAAGCAGTTACCGTAAGCAACTGACACCTGGTGAAAAAGTGTATAGTGACGGTTGTAGTATATTTGTGAAGGTGCCAAATAGACTATTATAATATATTTTGTTGGCACCACGGATACGTACAAGAAATAACATACTTTTTACAATATACAAGAAGGAACAAGTAAAAGTTCAATCAGTATATGGCAAGGTCAAGAACGAAATATCAAGCGATAGTAGTCATCACCTGCACAGAGCAATGCTTGTAATTCTAGAAGTCTCGTGTTCTGAAGGCGGCACCCGAATTTGCATTCATGAGGAAACTAAGAAGCCTAAGGCGCCTCAAGCTAGCGTTACGAATTGGTAAGAGTTAATTGCAAAAGCACATTTTGATGATTACGATTGTAATAGAGATTATAAAGACATTTATAAAACGGTCTTCTCCTTTCCAGGCTGTCGTGTTTCTAGGTTTTTGACCTTCTAGTTTTTGGTTTTTTTTTGGCTAACAAGATTGCAGCGTTTTAATTCTTGGTTTTGAATCGCGATCTCGATTCTTATTTGGGAACTTTTTTACTTGGGATCATTTATCGCCCAGGTGTAAAGAATTGAGTTGGTATACTTCTAAGTTTTGATTCTTATTTTTGGGATTGCTTCTAATTACGGGCTGTTTCCAGTTTCTATTTGGTGGATTATTCTGGTTTTTGGAGGCCATTTTTTATTCCAGTCACAGACAGTGCTTTCGTCTCATGCTCATTCGGTTTCGTAGAAACATCTGATTAGGTTGGCTGTATTTTGTTCTATCTCAGTCTCACGGAAAAAACAACTTTTATGGAATGTCCCGTCTCGGGATAGTACTCGCTGCTTAAGTTTTGTGCTGATCTTAACGTCGAGAGATCTTCTCGATGCTCCTAAATATCAGTGATGATCTCAATCCACACTAGTCACGTTTGCCGCGGGTTCGAGTGGCTTGCTTGGATAGGTCTTGGCTTGTGGTGCGATGCGTGATGGGCGGGTGGCAGAGTGCGGTCGTGAGGTGCTGACTAGGCCCGTGACAAACGCGGCTGTTGTGGACGGGGTGATTGGTCGCACGGTGGTCTGTGCATGAGGTTGGGGGCGACTTAAGCCCTAAGCTAATGACCTTGATGCATATATTTAAAACCACTCATGTGAAGATAAAATAAATGAAAGTATTATTATCTAATATATAATTATTAGTATTTATATATATAGTATAATATATATATATTATATATATAATATTAAGTACTAATATATATATATAGTACCTATATATATATATAAATAGTTATATATATATATATATAATATCCTCGAATAAAAGTATGTTAGAAGATGAGTACAAGTGCATAAAATAATGATAACTTTACAACAGAACTAACAGGTAATATATTTTAGCCGTTGGTGGACCAAGTGCTCTGCATATCGGGTATGTGCCGTTTTCACTTTCAGGATCTTTAAGTGCAAAGAATGATTGACCACATAACAAAAAGGGGGGGGGAAATCCGTGAAAAATAAATAAATAATTTAAAAACTTTTATTAAAGTCATGCGAGAGTTATAAAAATAAATACCCTTCACCGACCACATTCGTAATCGGGCTTATTGAAACAATTAACCTTTTAGTACTCGTGGAAATAAAAAATTAACCCTTGTTTTATTATAAAGTTCTACTTCCCTTATCGCAAACAGATGCGTTTTAGAATCTAAATTAACACATCTATTTTCATAAAGGTCAAATAAGTACTGCTTAAAAAATTGTCCTAATAATATGTCTTTTCAAAACGTTAGTATAATAAAAGTAGGACAAATCTGCTAATAAAGGACAAATTCTGATCAACCCTGAATTTGAGTTCAGAATGGCTGTCAGAGCTATCTAATAGGTTAAGCCTATATATATATATAATATATTCTATCATATGTATATATAGTATATAATATATATATATAGTATATATAATATATATATATATATATATATAGGATATATATATTATTAATATGATTAATTTTATATTAAAGATATATATATAATATATAGTTATATAGCTGGTGTGTGTGTGTGTGGTGTGTGTGTGTGTGTGTGGGTGTGGTGTTGGGGCGTGTGTGTGTGTGTGTGTGTCTTGTGTATGTTTTTGGTGTTATTTTGCTTTTTGAAATGATAGTCTTTTCTTGCAAGAAATGATAAGCTTCTTTTTGGCTTTGTTTCTTTTTAACTTTGACGCCTAACCTAATTTTAATCTTAAAATTTAAGTATAAAAATTGATTTTTTAACAATAAATATTGAGGCTCGTCCTATTTTGAACTGAAGAATAAAATGGATGTATAAGTCATAAAATAAGCTGCGGAGAAATCTATAAAATATTATATAATATATAGTATAGTAATATATATATATATACTATATATATATATATATATATATATATTATATATATATATATAATATTATATAGTATATGTATTATAGTATATATATATTCAGTATTATGCTATATATATATAATATAGTATATATATAATATTATATTAATATATATTATATATATATATATATATATATATATAAGTATATATATATATATATAATATATATATATAATATAATATAGTATCTATACTATGATATATAGTATATATATATATATAATATATATATATATATATCCTAAACGACAACTTTTTAAGTAGGTTTGTGGAATCCTTTTTATGATAATGTGACTCCGGTACCGATCCTGATTCTGATTTATTTTGATTTTCCGATACCGAATCAAGTTCCAATTCCAACTATTGGAAATAATTAAATTAAAAATCCTTCTATTTAGATTGAAAACCCGATTCTCATTCCCATTCCCATTTCCGATACCAATATCGACTATGATCCTTGTAAGTGTTTTTTGAGAGGTTGTGGCGAATTTACCGCTGCTGTGGTTCATTTGGTAGGGTGACACAGTAACAGGGCCAGAGATCGATCCCTCTTCTGAATTCTAGCTGTAATTTACCTAGAGTAGTTCCTCTTCTAGAATAGGGCACTGCCCGTGAGTGACGAATTTTAATAAAAAAGGAAAGAAACTTCTCCAAACCAAATATTATCAAAATTTTATAGAAAAAGACCAATTTTAATCACTAAATAAGCTCGTTAATTTTGAAGAAATCTGCAAAACAGATTAAAAGATTAACAACAACACAATCAATGTTATAATAATAATAATAATAATAATAATAATAATAATGAATAATATAATAATAATTAATAATAATAATAAATTAATGTAATCGATATAGTAATAGTAAATAAAAATAATTAGTAATAATAATAAATTATACATTATATTATAATTATAATTATAATTATAATATAATTATAAATTATATAATAATAATGATAATTTTAATAATAATAATAATAATATGATAATAATAATAATAATAATGAATAATAATAATAATCATAATAATACATAATAATACATATATAATAATAATAATAATATATCAATATAAAAATAAAATAAAAATAAAAATAATAATAATAATAATAATAATAATAATAATAATAATAATAATAATAATAATAATAATAATAATAATAATAATAATAATAATAATAATAATAATAATAAGGGAGTGTGTCAATTTAAATGTAATGAAAATTTATTTAAAATTTTTAATACGACAATACTTTCACTGCAAATACTATTACTTGAAAAATTGTTTAATTTTTTAATATAAAAATGTATTTCAGAGGAATTTAAAAGAAGAAAGAGAGTGGGAGAGAAACTTAGCCTACGACCAGGCACAATTAATACGAATATGTACAGTGGATGTTATGGATAGGTACTATCCAGAACAAAATTAATTAAAAATTTTGGGAGTGGATCATTATTATCTAACGCAAAGGATTTTCCAAAGATGAGTACACTGGTTTCTATGTTGGTTAATTGTGCGGTTGATAAGTTCAAAATGGACTACCTCTAAATATGTTTAAATTTTCTATCCAGGGATGCACTTTTTTTTATTAACGGCATGATTTTTTCTTTCAATCAGATTTTCTTTCATTTTTTCGATCAAATATTCACTGTTGGGAGTTAGGGACAGGTGTGATTTTAATTCTGTTGAAAAGTTTATTAGCTCAAAAAACCAATCGGCATGAATCAACAGACATCAACTCAAACATCCTTCTAGGAATGCTTTTGGATAAAATTAGAGAGAGATCCAATAGATTGCCTAAATGTTTCAGCTCCACTATCCAAAAATTAAAAAGAAATAAAGACATCATCATTTCAAGATCCGATAAAGACGGTAAGATTAATATATTAAATAAAAATGATTATATTCAAAAAGCATACGAACTGTTAAATGATACAAACATTTATACAAAACTAAAATCAAATCCATTAAAAACCTCTCAATCACAATTTAACAAAAAACTGAAGAAAACCCTAATACATAATGAACATTTATACAATAAACTAAAATCATTTAACATAACTTTCAAAATTTTACGGAATCTCGAAAACGCATAAGCCTAACATCCCCCCAACGCCCAATCATAGCAAACACAAACTGCATAACTTATAAAATTTCTAAATGGATCGCTCTACAACTCAAACCACTTTTAGGAAATATATCTTCATCTCATGTTAAAAAAAACTCACTCCATCTGAAACAACGCATAAAACACCAAAACATGACAAATCACAATATACTTAGTTTTGATGTAATATCACTGTTTACAAATGTTCAGGTTGAAGAAGCATTAACCCTACTTTAAGAATACGTAAACCTTAAGCACATATCCTTCTCTGTACCTTTCAATACCCTAAAACAACTCATTCATTTAGTCACAGAAAATGACACCATTCTCCTTTCCATAACCAATTTTATATTCAGAGAGTCAGGCTTGAAGTAATGGGTCAACCCCCTCTCAACAGTCGAATTAGCTGCACTCTGATCTTTAAACATCTTCGACAAACAAATTCACCATTCAAACAAGCAAAACTTCAACCAGGATGCGACTGGATAAGATTTCGTCTGACGAAGTATCTCCATTTACCATATGTCCGAGGAAGTATATGCAAATTAGTATTAGGAAAGACAAATGAAAAATTCAACAATTGAAAACCCTACCAACAATCAGATACCTTTTCTTGACATATTAATTAATTGGACTAATCCACAGAACCTTAACTGTGTTTACAATTTTTCGTAAACCAACACCACACAATCCAAAATACATTCATTGGTACATCGAGTCCATAGGTTTACATATTAAAGATAGAATAATGCATAAACTTTTAGCATTACCTGGCATTATCAGAATATGTAGTACCAATCTATTCAGTCAGTAATCCCAAGTAGCTTAAAAGAACCGCAAACATTGCCTATTCAGAGTTTTACATCTAATCCGACCACAGCCAGCGGAAATAGATAGATTCGTTCGATTATCAGACATTGAGAAACACACACAGTCCAACACAACAGTAAATGAATTGTTCCACACAATAAAGGCACTAGCTAAGGTACAAATTTAGAATAACCAACATTCCTTATTGACGATCTGTTACTGTGATACAGTTGAGGCTGTTTTAAATCAGGAATGTAAATTTAAATTACAAAAACCTTAACTATAATAAATAAGAATATAGACTCACTAAATAAATAACTTGAAAACAAACTCCTAATAATAATAGTAGAATATCAGATATATTGACACCATACAAATTAAAGGCTTGCAATCTCAATCTAATATGAGAAATTATAGACACAGATCGAATCATATATCAACACCAATTTGACATTTAGAGCCTTCAATGACTTCTCCGTTGGTATCTCATCAACTGTGAAAAAGGCCTTCAATGAACATAGAAGTAGTGTGGTTATATATTTAGAAAGTTAATACTATGTAAGTTTAGAAATGGCTGTACAAAGCATATCTTTATTAATAAGCATAGTTCAAAAACTTCAAACAGAGATAAAGGTGAATTACTTATTGACAGTAACAGCATTATAACAGATACTCTTAAGAATCTAAAATTCCTGTAGGCAACTTATTAAAAGGAAAATGGAACGTCTTCAAAAAACAGATAGCCCATAAGCCAACCATCAACAAAGTTGAAATAGAATAACCATCGTCCAGTTTTGCTCCTTTCTCTTCTGAGATTCCTGGAGCAGAGGCAGGGAAGAATCTCTGCGAAAGCTAAGAACGTACATTTGAGGAGGACCTAAATTGTTGTAATATAAATCAGTAATAACAATGTTTTTAAACTATTCAGTGCAAAAATTAATTCTCAAAAAAGGTTGATTATACCTTAAAGTATTGGTGGAGCCGGCAACAATATATATATGTATATATATATAATATATAATACTAGTATAATAATATATATATCTATGATATATATATTATAATGGATATCTATTTATATATATAGTAGTATAATAGTATAGTATATATATATATATATATATATAATATCATATATATGATATCGGGCAGCAACGTGTGGAAGATAGACTGTGACAGTTCGATTTCCTTCCGATGTTGTGGTTTGTCCCAGATCTTTAAGAATTTGACCTTTCCGAACTTCTTTTATGCCCAAGAAAGTTAATTTTTTATGGGTAAAGTTATAAGAATTATCTTAGTATATTTATAGTAGTATCATATATAGTATATATAGTATACTAGTATATATATAAGTATATATAATATATATATATAGCTATATATATTTATACATATATATATATATGTAAGATTACTATCAGATTTATATATATATATATATATATATATATAGTTGTGTATAAATTTTAGCCTATAAAAGTAAGCATTGTCTTTCGCATAAAAAGGTGAGATCCGTGGAGGGGTAAAATTTTGTAAATTTTCGGCTAACAACGAAAAAAATTGAAATTGTGTCACTACTCGTCTCGGTCTCTTCATTCACTCTCTCTCTCTCTATCGTATAATATATATAGTATATTATTATATATTTATATATCATATATAGGGTATATAGTATATAGGTGGTATATAGTATAGTATATATCAGTATATAAAATCTTGTACTACCTAACCAAACTTTATCCGTAACCTAGACTAATAGCCCCTGGCAGGTAGGTGACCTACCCAAATGGATCTTGTTAAGCCCCAGTACTACCTAACTTAATGGATCTTGTTAGCCCTCCAGTTGTACCAAACCTAATGGATCTTGTTAGCCCCATGTACTACCTAACCTAATTGATTTTGTTAGCCCCAAGTAGCACCTAACCTAATGTATTTTTTTAGGCCAGACGTACGCCCTAAGCTAAAAATGATGATATCATTTAAAGCCATCGTGGAAACTAAAATAAATGAAATATATAGATATATAATATATATATATATATATTATATATAATATATCTTATATATATTATATATAATATTACTATACTATATTACTATATAGTATATATATGTATATATTCCTTGGATAAACGATTTGAATCAAGTCACATGAGGATCGAATGCTCAACTTTTACAAAAGTTACTAACATGCATTTTTCTTGCTGTGACCAAGTGCCTTCTAATATATTCGTATGGACCTCACTTTCAGGTCTTTAAAGTGGTACAAAGAATGATTGACCACATTTCAAACAGGTTTTTTATATATAAAATATAGATAACAATTAATCTTAAGGCGCCTTGCGACTAACGGGTGGCAAATTAAATCTTAGTCTAAATTTTGAATAAATAACCCTACACCAATATATATTTTTTTTTTTTTTTTTCTTTTTTTGGTACCTGTTTAAGACCCAACTTTTAAGGTACGGGGATTCATATAATGTCAGTTCTTATGAAGGTTGTCCTAATAGAGTTTTTGTTAATTTTTGTTTTTTATTTATTCCATTTTAAAAAAATTTGAAAGCTAGGCCGGACCCTGACGGGATTTTTTTTTTGCACAATCACCAATAAAAATGAGAGAAAATAAAAATAAAAATACAAAACTTATACATAGAAATATTGTTTAAAATTTGGCTAGTATAATTCCTAGAACATACGTACTAAACCCTAATTTTTTAATATCAATATAGACCAAAAATGTCATAAGAGATTAACCACGCACTTACTTTCATTAAAAGTTTTTTGCCCCAACTCCACTTTAGTGATGAAGACGATCTATTGTTATTTCTCCTCCTGCAACCTAATGTATGTCTAATATTGTACTTCATTCTAAAGAAATGTTTCTTTTCTCTCTTAACGTACATTAAAACAGTACGCAGGTCTGATGGTATTCTTCATGTGGTTCTAGAAATTTGTTTCCAAGTTTTAAGTTGGCACCTTGGATCAGTAAATCATTTTGCCGCGGCCTGTTATGCTGAAAGCCTGCACTGAAGGAGGAAGAATCTTTTCACTCCCCTGACTATTTTAAAACTCAAATTTATGGTCTTTTTTTTTTTAAGTTTTTGAATCTACTTTTAAATTCTAAATTTGGGACAATTTCAATTCTTCTTAATCTTATCGTGTAACCGCTAGTATGGGATCTTTAAAGAACGTTCCACTGAGGTATCTTCTCTCCAACTCTTATTCTTCATTTCTGTGAATCTTTTGCAGCGTAGATCGAAAACTATCGATAGAGTCTGTACAGAGTTTTGATTTCCATACTACCCTTATTTAGTTTTCATCCAATCCATTATAGCCTTATATCTGATTTTCTCTATGGTAACTCTTAACTTCTGTTGTATGTGACCAGAGCTATTTCCTTATTTCTATAAAGTGATGTGTGCCTTTTTACACATTTTGTTCTTTTAAACTTTATTTTTACACTTCATTAAAGCCCCTATTACTATCACTTTATTTTTCCACTCTTGCGCTTGTAACTTCACCTTGATCAAGAATGAGAGGATCTATCTACTCGATGTCATCTTCCTCACATTACTATAACATCTTAGAAAACACGACTTAAATTTTCTGATTAAACTTATTTTTATTTCTTGTGATAAATATCTCTTAGAAAGATTACATTCTCTTTCTAATTATATTTCTAAAAGTTTAAGGGTTTTGAGTGCCTCCAGAATTATATACTACAATCAATTGTTTGCTCTGCATAGGAATGTTGTTATTCTCTTTGAGCGGGCCTATGGATTATATATATTGATGGATCCACATTTACTCTTCCAGAGGTAGCCAATCTTTCGAATACCATACACCAATATTTTGTGGAATTTATTGTGATGTGCTACAAAATTTTTAAATGCTAACCAATTACTTTTTCGCTGATTGATTTTAATATATAAAATAATTATTTTTATTTTACAAATTAAAAAGAACCCAATACGGCATAGTGTGGACAACCCTGTTTTTCTAAAAGGGTGAAGTTAGACATTTCATCTTGTCAACACTCTTACATTTTTTCCAATCTCTCCTGCTTTCCTTTATCATTCCCCTACACTTTCGATAGTTGCAGTGCGACAATACTGAGGCTCTTTGAATCTTACTTTTTGTGGTCAGATTTTCTTTCTGTATACAGGCAACCAATACTGCAACCATATCTCCTGCTGATTTACTGGATTTCTCGGTTTAATTTTTGTAGTTTTATGTAATTTTAAATAATTTTATTTTTTTTCCCTAACAGATGCCAACCAAGATGGGTTATTTCAATGGGCTCATGCGCCAATGGAAGGAGGTATTATCATTATTCTTATTCTGTAAGTAAGGGGCTGTGATAGAAATTGTTCCAAGTCGATATACTATGTACCCAGGATTGCCCTCCAACTGCCTGAAGCGCTTTTTATATGGCTCCTTCTACAGCTGGCAGAGAAAAGTCAAAAACATGAAAACTCTCCAAATGTGGTACAGCGAAAATAAGCAACTATATCAGTGTACATAATGTAAAAATTATTATTTAAATATCATAGTTGTATTTTATAAGACGATTTTGGTGGCAATTTGCTCAATAAATAATGAATCGAAATAATGAAATGAAATTAAAATTAATACTGCTGTATGACCATTTTTTCTTTTGACTGTAAACTATGTATAGAGTACATACGAAATTAGGTTACGCTTATATGTTGAAGTATGTCTGTAATTAAGGATGAGGGATACTGTGCCTTTTACGGTAAAGATCTGTAGACCTTGGATTCTTCAGCAAAGTGTTTAGAAATCGGAGATAATATTAATCCGGAACTTAGGAATCTTTAAGTTTGCTGATACGAGATTTTAAAGCTAAAATTTATATCTTTAATATTTTTTCGCTGCAGCAAATTCTTGAATGGTTAACGTTATGGTAACCAAGACATCGGTCACACACATGGGGCCTTTTATATGTTTATCAATCTTATTACAATAATATATTTGTAGAAAATTAATGATCCAATATGTAGGCAGTTTTGCTTGCAAATTAAGTAAATATTAAAAATGTTTTCTTTAATATAGTTTTTTTCCCACAGTATTAAAGATTCACATTGGTTCGTCCTCTTTTATTTTAATCCCTCTAATTTCTAACGAGAGATAGGTCTGAGATCACCAAACGAGAGAGGGCTTTAATAAACAACGAGTAATATTTACATTGGGTTATCGTAGTGGCTATTTTTACAGACGTTCATGAAAAATCTAAATCTTGTAAGAAATTGATAATTTTCTGAAAATTTGCTGAGCAGACAGTCCAAATATATATATAATAGGAGATGAATAGAATATAAATGAGGTAGTGTTGGCAGGAGGAAGTATAATCTTTTCGGTGGAACGAAACACAAAAAACGCGAGCAAAAAGGAAAAGTCAAGTGTTCAATATTGCACTGTTACTTAATTTATCAGGATAGGGAAAACATAGGAAATAGAAAAGATTCTAAATATTTACTCTTATTAAAGCTCAAAAAAACGTTTGAAATGTTTAAACCAAAATATTTTTGATTATGACATTTTAGGCGTAAACTAGCAATATAAATAAAATTAAAATAAATTGTAAAATAATATTAAGTAGGTAATATACATAAGGACTTTTCCCGAGAAGCAAATTTTTTTCATAGTTTCCTACAAAATAATTTACTAAAAACTTCAATAAATATACTTGAATCCAAATAATCTACATAAAAAATAATATAACTTTTAAATAAAAATGCATTGGCCGGTATGTTGTTTGTTGGAGTGGGTATCTGATAATGACATGGACGTGGACGTGGGCTTTTCTCATCGCGAGATACAAGTGTCAAAATCTTCAGTTAACCACTT
>JABUQX010085604.1:22500-32500 GCA_015478945.1 Trachelipus rathkii
TTCTTTCCAAATGATAACTCCATCAATAGTTGATC
Organism: Trachelipus rathkii; assembly: GCA_015478945.1. Classification (NCBI taxonomy): domain Eukaryota; kingdom Metazoa; phylum Arthropoda; class Malacostraca; order Isopoda; family Trachelipodidae; genus Trachelipus; species Trachelipus rathkii. The sequence continues at coordinate 22,536 of JABUQX010085604.1, forward strand.
CCTTTATTTGTAATATACATCAAATTTTTTCCCTTATTTTTTTATTTCGTTTATTCCACAACCACGTGCTTCCATCACAACAGCTGATTCCAATTGTTCAAAGAGAGAAAATATTTGAAACCATACATCACCATCTTTTAAACACAGGGTTTTTTTGAAATTTTAAATTTTGAATTCCTGACTATCCCTGACCAAATTCGCAAAATTTCCCTCCCGGACCAGCGTGTTCGTTATTTTTTGGCGTATAAAATATCTATTAATCATTATTGCAGCCTATTTACTCAGCTCATACATTAAATTATTGAAAATTTACTTTAAAAATTTTCATCATCATGGATGAATTTTAAAAAAAATATTTTTTTTTTTAGTAATCGATCTATACCTTCCCCATAGCCGTCCAACGCACTTTTTTTTATTTTTTCCAAAAGCAAACAGTTTTATTTATACAAAAAGAAAATAAATTTAAAGCTTATATTAATAGCCTAGGTGAATAACGTCCACTGTGATCACAAAAGTTTTAAATGGGGAGTTTAGGTTAACTTTTTCTCTCAGCATCTGAATTTTTGATTTTATAGGGTCTTCTTCTGTCAAAGCTTGTTTAACATTTTCTCTGTTCTTCAAGTTTATTGATCTGTATGATAATTTCTTTTTTTCTTTGAGATGTTCTTCATATTTCCTATGGGCGCTCTTACATTTGTGAACATTTTTTGAGTGATAGGAACTTATGAATACTTTTATGAGATCTTATAGCATTGTGCACTGTTCTTTGAGAAATCAGACTATGTTCTTTCAGATTCTTTACTAAAATTGCTTTATTTACAGAAAAACCCTCCTTCCACTGTCGCATTTCCATGGGAAAATATCAGTCCTAATTTAATAATTTGCCACAATTCCGCATAACATTGATTCCCAGGTACTATAGAAGAAAAAGTTCATCAAGTCTCTTAGACAGGACACACCATCCAAAAATATTTTGAATTTTTATTCAAGGGTAGAATGAGCTTCACTCCAAAGTAGAGTGTATTGTGCTTTTGCTTTATCAACAGAATCTGTGATTTGGGTATTGGTGTACAATGCCTCTAACAATAAAGCAAAACTCTTTGTTTCCTTGTTCTGGCTGAATTAAAAATTAATACTAGGATAAAACTGATAAACGCCCCTTGGACAGCTTGTAACTTCCCAGAGGAACATCTTTCTATGATCTTTTCTGTCATTTTGATTAGCAAAGTCTGGCATTCAAGTTTGTAATTTTAGAATATTATTTTCATTCGAAGTGACTTCTTTGAGAGAGTTTTTTTTTTTTTTTGGAATCCAAGATTAATACCTTTAACATCACGCCAAATTGTCCTTGTCATGTAAATCTAATACAACAAAAAGCTTAGTTGTTGAAGCAGGCATTTTACTGGACTAAGAAATCTTCCATAAAATATTTAGTACGAGACATTGTAAATCTGTGACAGAATGGACCAAGTGGGTCTGACATTTGAACTTTCGTAAAATGATTCACGTTCTAAGAAAGCATTTTAAAAAAAAGCCAGTTTGCATTTAGAAATATACAATCTTGGTTTGAACAGAAACATTTTGTAATGGTTTGGTGTTGAGTGATTTTCGGCTGTCAACTGCACAAAAATCCAAAATCAACTTCGTCAAACCTCAAAAAAAAAAAAAAAAAAAAAAAAAGTATAAATCCCTAAAAAGAAAAAGATATAAACAAGATTAAGTCATAAGTCATACAGTCTAAAACACATCCCATATAACCAAATCACCTTCACATCGGAAGGATGTAGCTTGGACGCATCCGCTATGGACGGAATAGAAGAATGAGTAGGTAATAGTGAACTAAAAATAGGAAAGAAACAGGATAGAAGTATGATTTATGGGATGTCCGTTCCTCGCCCGATCCTTTTCCATTCACGTTATCAAATACATCTCTCAAATTTACACATTATACAGTAAAGGAAAAAAAAAATAATATCAAAATCTGTAACTTGGTCCATTGGATCATTCTTCATGTTTTGAAATTTAAAATTCCCGGACTTTTTTGGAATTTTCCTGACTTTCAGAATATCTTAAACGCTTCCCTGACCTGATTTTTTTCCGCTGACTTTCCAGAAAGTGAGTGAACCCTGAAACAGGAAATTACCACTAAAACTGTGTGAGCATTTCTTATCGAGCCTAAGCACAAATGACATGAGCAAAAAAACCGAAAACGGTCTAATTAAAAGCAAAGAAAATTACTACAAATTCAATTCTAGTCGCAAAGCCTTCGTAATTATTAACAATTATGATTAAAAGGTATAGAACAAATAAATTAGTTCCATGTAAAGTATTAGTGGACTTGCTACCTCTATTTATCGCCAACCCCACTAATACTTTACTTGAAACTATTTCTTGATTTCTATCTCCTTTAATCATAAAATTGCACGTCTAAGGTCCCGCATAAGCGCTTGTTATTTGTTTCTGATTGGAAGTTTTCCACTGAAGGAATCACCTTTCCTCTGTAATTTCTGGTTAGCCTTTATCCTTCTAACGTTTTGAAGGAATCTTGTTTACACGTTCCTCGATAACACTTTATCGCCCTAAAAACTACTGCATATGATGTTCTAAACTTCCTGTTTATGCTCGGCTTCCCTGCATTGGACCCCCTTTCCAATGATCTTCACTTTCAGAATAGAAACATCTTAAACTAAAACTTTCCACAATGCAAGTTTCTTATATCTTTTATTAACAAAACTTCATTTGCAGTTTTCTTTAAATTAAAAAGCATCACCCATGAACTTGAGTTCAGCACATTCGTTTTACAAATAAAAATGTGCCAACTGTAAGCATCGACTATGTAAGGTCAACTTTCCTACAACTAAGATGCGAGCCCTTCAAACGCATGGGCAATTCCTTTCGAACTAATCTCCCCAACTCTCAAACAGAGAATTTATAGCTGTCAGAAATCACTATGACCTCAATAGGGGCACCGTATATCTCTCCAAAAATTCTCTATTCTTCAAAACGCTTCTAAAGGTGAAGAACTTTTAAAATTTTGGAATCTTTTTATATACAAACACTTAAACTAACACTTAACATCCATAAGACTTCTTGGCACTCCTGATTATCCCTGTACTAATTGCCTGAATTTCGTGCAAAATCGAACACAATTTGCCGAGGTTTACTTTGTTTGCAAACAATTGAAATCAGCTGTTGTGATGGCGCACGTGGTTTTCACATTTAACAGAAATAAAAACTAATAACAAATGGTTTATATTACAAAAAATTGATCACCTATTGTGGATGGAGTTTATCGATTGGAAGAAATTAGATTTAAGGCTGATTTTTGTTAAATGAAATATTCATCAATTGAAACGGGCCTTACCACGCCATTATTTATTTTTGTTTACACTTTTTCGTAAAAACGTGCTAAATTCTGCAAATCACAGGAAATAGCAACCTTATAGAATTAAGGAAATTCTTACGTTTGTTAAGCATTTTTTAACGATTTTGCGCTGTTGACAAAAACGAACGCAAATCGAGCATTTCTTACGTTCGTAAGCACAAATAAAACGAAAACGCCTTTATAAACATACAGTAGGTCAGATAGATAGGGAAACTATCAGCCATATACGGATATAATATATATATATATATTATTATATATATATATATAATATATATATATATATATATATTATATATATATATATAATATATATATATATATATATTAAATAATTAAATATTAAATATATATATATATATATATATATTATATATATATAAAATACAAAAATAAAAAAGAAGAAATTTGAAATTTTAATTTCTAAAAGGGTGAAGCTTATTTTCCGATTCAATCGAGTCATTGAAGAATTTTAAAATTCTCTACGTCCTGATAGCAATGTGCTGAAACCCTCCTATCAAATCTAGTTCTTTCCGTGAATGGTGTTGATAAGCTCAACCTTTCAACTACAACACCACCCTTCAGTAATGCGGACTATGGTACGTTGATATATATATCATATTATAATATATATATCCTATATATATATATATTATATATTAATATATATATGATATAAGTATAATATATATATATAGTATATATATATATATTTATATATATATATATATAATAATATATATATATATAGTATATTTGCCGATACCGATACTACTACTCTCAAATTTCCCGATACCGATACCTCAAAAATTGACCGATTTCTTTGGCGATACCGATACCGATACATGTATCTGCATACTAAATACGTAATATATATAGATATATATTAAATATATATATATATATATATAATATATATATATATATATATATATATATATATATATATATATATATATATATAATATATATCTATATAACATATATATATACTATATATATATTATATATATTAATTAGAGGTGGGTCATACTTGGACGAAATTTGGAAGCTAGAAGGAAAATCCGAATAACAAAACATATCGCACAGATAAACAAGTTAAGTCTTTACAAGCACTGTCTGATTCATCATAAACAAGCATAAGAATAAATATAGAAGAGGATTCTAATTGTATTTGGCAATTGTCTTTATTAAGTTCTTCACTGACTATTAAGTATTAAAAGCAGAAGGAAGACAATTACGAAGCGATATTAGTAGTGAAAATAGTATAATAGTGTAGGAATAAAAAATATAACCATAGCAGATAATAGAAATAAAAAATAACTAGGTCCGAATGAGGAAGTGTTGGATGATAATAATAATAATAATAATAACAACAAACCTTAATAGTCTGAATGGCTCTTGGTCCTCTTAAATCCCTAAGGAGATCAACAGCCGATTCGGGTGTTATATTTTCATCCAGGTACTGTAAAAAGCAGCCAGCAACTAAACAGGCTCTGCCAAGTCCTCCCATACAGTGAATGAGTACCTTTTTGTCTGCATCAAGTAATCTTTTTAGACAAAACAGAATGCTCATCATGAGATCAATTGAAGGCGAGGCCCCATCTTCGAGGGGATAATGGTGGATACTAAATCCTCTTGTGTCATATTTTAAAAGTAAATTTGGGACTCTGTATTTCCTTAGCTCTCCTCTTGTCACCAAAATTAAAACATCTGTGATATTCTTCGCTCTCAAGTTTTTCTGCAAATAAAATAAAAATAGACCCATTCACAATACTTATTCTCACTATTTACTTTATATATATATATATAATATATAAATATATAATATATATATATCATATATATAATATATATATATATATATATATATATTATATAATTATATATATATATATATATATATATACTATATATAGTATATATGGCTATTTATAAAGCGTTGACTCCAGGAGCGAAAATCAATAATTAATGTATCGTTAATTTAATAATTTTAGGGAAATACATAATTTTTTGTGTAACTAACCTATCTAACCTACCACCTACTTAACCTAACCTAAACCAAACTTAAACTTAAATTTAACGTAACTTTTAATATTAACGGAGTCAACAACTTATAAATGTCCTATATATAATTATATATATAAGTATATATATATATATATATATACGGTATATATAATATATATTATATATATATATATATATATCTATTATATAACATATATATATATAATATATATATTACATATATAATATATATATATATATAATAAATAATAAATAATAAATAATAATAATAATAATAATAATAAATAATAATAAATAATAATAATAATAATAATAATAATAATAATAATGAGTCCTAGAAATTTGACTTGTGAAGTTACCGGAATGGGCGAACCATATAAGTTTAAGTTCGTGGGAAGAAGGTAGCAGGTTCTTCGATTCCTTTTTCTTAAAAGCACTGCTGAGGTTTTTGGTGGAGAAAAATGGAAGCAATGGGAGTTACCCCATTGTGAATTATTCTCAATAGCTAGTTGAAGTAGCCGTTCGAGAAAAGGCAGCCTGGCACCGCTATAATATAAGCAAAGGTTCATCAAACATAGAGAGAAAAGTTTGATCCGTCGGGGATAGAAGTAAAACGTGTCATTAAATCCGGAGAGCAAATAGTAGTACACTTAAACACTTCCCTTGCGGAACGCCTTCATCCAGAGTAAAGTGGCGTGACAGAATAGAAGAGCACTGAACCTGGATGGATCTGTCTGACAGAAGGAATTTAATGAAAAGAGGGAGTTGTATCGCGAAACCGAGCGAATGGAGTTTTAAGGAGAATCCTGTTCTCCACGTTGTGTGGTAAGGCTTTTTTCAGGTCAACGACCCAAGACACCAAGAACCCATCCCACCCAGTTGAGAAGGATTCCCGGATGTCATGGTCTAGCTTAACAAGTGGTCCGCGGTCGAACGATTTTTGCGGAAACTAACTGGAAGTTTGGAAAAAGCTGGCGACTCTCCCAAAAGGGAGAAAAGTGCCCTGAAACGCATTTTCCTCCATTACATTTTACAGGTATGACAGGTCAGCGAAATTGGTCTTTGGTTTTTCGCCAACTTCGGATCTTTTCCAGGTTTGGGGGATAGGAATTACAAAAAGCTGTAGTCCCAAATAGATGGAAAAGAAGATTCTCTCACCAGATTCTGTTATATAGATAAATGGGCTGATGACGCCGAGGGATGTATATGACGGAACATGATATACGAAATCAGTCTGGGCCAAGAGCACAGTCTTTGCTATTCCCAGTGCAGTTTTGAATACTCTGGCAAGTTAAAAAAGACGGTTGTAAGGTTATGGATCTTCCCCCTTTTCGCATGTTGAAAAAGGTCTGGTAAGTGCATGTTTAGTTCTTAATTTTTGAAAGGCTTCAGGATAGCGAAAGAACTCGAGTGGCTAGCAAAACTATTACACCTATGCATTCGCAACAGCAAGCAGGAAGCGGAGATCGTGTCAGTATATCAGGTCCCATAACGGAGGACTGTCGGTGAGGAGTGTTGGAGCGACGAGATATTTTGTGTAACCTTTCCACACTAAAGGAAGGGGAAGTTGTGCAAGTTTAAGCAGTCGAAAATGTAAGTTCGAAAAAATTGTTTACGCGTTTTGCGATTAATTCGCCGAGATCTTGCCGCAGCTGCCTTTAAAAAATGATCATGTTTGGGGGGTGGGTACGGGTCCTTTATGTTCATTGCCTGTAGAGTTCTTTCTTCTCTGGGTTGGCTTATTACGCACTCTCGGGACCACCACCAGGGGTTGCCGACCGCTTGCCTGCGGAAAGAATTGCGGAATGCAGAAATCGCTGCTGAGAGGACAATTGCTGGAAAAAGCGAAAAGGTAAATGCCTTTAACAGTCGGAAACTGGGTTATGAGGGCGAAATTGGGATAGCTGTGGCTTGATAAAAAGGGGCCCACTCGCTCGGTCATAACGCCAGCTGAAGTTAGATTTCAACATTGGGCTAGGTACAAGTTCACTTTAAAGCTAATTGGTAATGGTCACTGCCGTATAAATGATCAAAGCGGGACCAGGTAAAACGATCCCATAAGGGAATGGGAGCAAAGGAAATATCAATACAGGAAGAATAGTGTGTATCTAAACGTTCATATGTAGGGAGTCCTGTGTTAAGCATCCCAGGAAAAAGGGAGTTAGAAGATGCTACAAGATATTGGAACTTAGACGAAGTGACCAGAGTCGCCCCATACAGGGGTGGCGGAGGTTGAAGTCTCCTAATATAACAACCGGAGTAGGGAGCTGTTTTAAAAGATCACTAAGTCGACTTAGTAAATTCACTACTCGAGCCAAGTAGATTGAGCAAGATAGTAACGTCGGTGACAAAATGAATTCGTGCTACCAATGCATGAAGTTTAGTTTGAAGAGGGACTGGGAGAATTGGGGACAGATTTATGAATGAGGATTCCTGCACCTCCTCTGTCATTGTCACCTCTTTTATAGAGGTTAGCGGCGATTTTTATATTCGAACGGTTGAAAGAAAGTCGCGATGACACAGTCGAAGTCCTGGAAACATATGCACTTTGGTGTACATGTGTTTATTAGTTGAACAAGGTTCTTCAAAATTAGAATAGTAACCACGACAATTCCATTGTTAAAGGAAAGTGGCCATGCTGTGGTTGTTATAAATGTTAATGAAGATGGGTAATTTTTGAAGACCAATTGTCTCCTATGTTGACTAGGGGTAGTATTTAGAGGTAGATCAGATGACGAGGAAAGGCCGAGAACGTGATCTGCGATGAGGAGGACAAGAAATGCCTGGTGGTAAATGAATCGTCATACAACAGAGATTTGGATTGTACGACTGCTTTTGGGACTCGATCTCCACATATTTCTGAATCTGCTTGTTTGGCAGAATACCTGATGTCAGCGCTCCGATTGAGTAGTGAACGATGAGCGTTTTGGTTGCTTTTCCTGACCAGCAAACCACACAACAATATGGACTCGGTTGAACTCAACTTATCATCGCATTCATGGCGAAGCCCCCTCACCAAATACTACTGAAAACTCTTCCCAAAGCCAGTCGTACAATCCAAATCTTCTGTTGTATTGAACTATTCCTTTTACCAGCCAGGATTTCGGTGTTCGCTCCTATTCGAGATGTCACGTTCGGCCTTTCCCTTCGTCATTCTGAATCTACTCTAATAACTAACCCCTAGTCACATAGAGACAATTGTGCCAAAATACAACTTCATAACATTTAATACAACACAGCATGGCCATTTCCTTCAATGGAATTGTTCGTGGTTACTATTCTAATTTTTGAAGAACTAGTTTCAACGTAATAAACATAATGTACACCAATATTATGCATATGTTTTGCGAGGAACTTCGACATGTGGTCATCGCGACTTCTTTCCAACCGTCGAAATATTAAATCGCCGCTAACCTCTATAGAAAGGAGGTGACATGACAGGGAGGTCGCAGAATCCCATTCATAAATCTGTCCCCTATTCTCCAGCCCCTCTTCAAACTAAACTTCATGCGTGGTAGACGAATTCATTTGTCCACCGACGTTACTATCTGCTCAATCTACTTGGCTCGAGTAGTGATTTTACTAAGGTCGACTTAGCTGATCTTTTAAAACAGCTCCCTACTCCGGTTGTTATATTAGGAGACTTCAACATCCGCCACCCCTTTATGGGGCGACTCTGTCACTTCGTCTAAGTCCAATATCCTTGTAGACATCTTCTAACTCCCTTTTTCTGGATGCCTAAACACAGGACCCTACCATATGACGGTTTATGATACACACACTTCTTCTGTATTGATATTTCTTTTGTTTCCAACTCCCTTTATAGAAAGCGTACGTGTTTCAAATGATCATTTAATACGGCAGTGACCATTACGTCCAATAGTTTAAATGACTGTACCTAGCCCAATGTTGAAATCTAACTCAGGCTGCGTTATGACCGCGCGGAGTGGGCTCCTTTTATCAGGCACAGCTATCCCAATTTCCTCCCTTTCAATAACCAGTTTCCGACTGTTAAAGGATACCTTTCGCTTTTTCCAGCAAGTTGTCCTCTCAGCAGCGGGAATTTTGCATTCCCGCAATCTTCCGCAAAGGCAGGCGGTCGCAACCCCTTGGTGTCCCGAGAGTGCGTATAAGCCAACCCATGAGAGAAGAAACTCTACAGGCAATACATAAAGACCCGTATCCCACCCCAAACAATGATCATTTTTAAATGAGCTGCGCAAGATTCTCGCGAAATTAAATTCGACAAACACGCAAACAATTTTTTCGAACTTACATTTCGACTGTTAACTGCACAACTCCCCTTCCTTTAGTGTGGGAAAGTTACACAAAATATCTCGTCGCTCCAACAATTCTCCCACAGTCCTCCGTTATGGACCTGTATAACTGACACGATCTCGCTCGCTGCTGCGTTGCAGATGCTTAGGTTATAGTTTTGCCTAGCCACTCGAGTTCCTTCCCTATCCTGAGCCTTTCAAAATTAAAGACTAACACTGCACTGCCAGACTTTTCAACAGCGAAAGGGGAAGATCATACCTAAAACCGTCCT
>JABUQX010085604.1:37500-40000 GCA_015478945.1 Trachelipus rathkii
TCTGTTTATATCTTTTTCTCTTTAGGGATTTATACTTTTTTTTTTTTTTTTTTTTTTTTTGTGGTTTTTGGTGTGTTTTTTGATTTTTTTTTTTTTGCCGACCGAAAAATCTCTCAACACAAAACCATTACAAAAATGTTTCTGTTCAAACCAAAAATGTATTTCTAAAATGCAAACTGGCTTTTTTTAAAATGCTTTCCTTAGAACGTGAATCATTTTTACGAAAGTTCCAAACGTCAGACCCACTTGGTCCATTCCTGTTCACAGATTTACAATGTCTCGTACTAAATATTATGGAAAGATTTCTAAGTCCAGTAAAATGCCTGGCTACAAAAACTAAGCTTTTTGTATTAGATTTACATGACAAAGACAATTTGTGTGATGAAAAAGGTATTAATCTTGGATTTTCAAACATAGGAAAAAAACTTCTCCCAAGAAGTCACTTCGAAGAAATGTAATATCCTAAAAATTCAAAACTTGAATGCCAGACTGTGCTAATCAAAATGACAGAAAGTATTATTAGAAAGAATGTCCTCTGAGTACAGCCTGTCCAAGGGCCTTTTTATCATTTTATCCTAGTATTAATTTTTAATCAGCAGACAAGGGAAACAAAGATTTTCTTTAATGCTAGAGGCATTGTACACCAATAGCCAATCACAGATTCTGTTGCTGATAAAGCAAAAGCACAATGCACTCTACTTTGCAGTGAAGCTCATTCTACCCTTGAATTAAAATTCAAAATATTTTTGGATGGGGATTGTCCTTCTAAGAGATGTGAATGAACTTTTTTCTTCTATAGTACCTTGGAATCATGTTAAGCGGAATTGTGGCAAATTATTAAATTAGGACTGATATTTTCCCTTGGAAATGCGACAGTGGAAGGAGGGGTTTTCTGTAAATAAAGCAATTTTAGTGGAGAATCTGAAAGAACATAGTCTGATTTCTCAAGGAACAGTGCACAAAGCTATAAGATCTCATGAAAAGTATTCATAAAGTTCCTATCACTCAAACAAATGTTCACAAATGTAAGAGCTGCCCATAGAAGATATGAAGAACATCTCAAAGAAAAAAAGAAAATTATTCATACAGATCAATAAACTTGAAGAGCAGAGAAAGAGGTTAAAACAAAGCTTTGACACAAGAAGACGCTATAAATCAAAAATTCAGATGCCTGAGAAGAAAACGTTAACCTAAATCTCCCCCATTTAGAACTTTTTGTGATCACAGTGGACGTTATTCACTAGGCTATTAATGTAACCTTTTAATTTATTTTCTATTGTTATAAATAAAACATTTATCCTTTTGAAAAAATAAAAAAAGGTGTGCGTTGGACGGCTAGGGGGAAGGTATAGTTCGATACTAAAAAAAAAAATATTTTTTAAATTCATCCATGAGATGAACAATTTTTAAAGTAAATTTTTAATAATTTAATGTATGAACCTAGTAAATAGGCTGCAATTATGATTAATAGAATTTTATACGCCAAAAAAATAACGAACACGCTGGTCAGGGAAAATTTGCGAATTTGGTCAGGAATAGTCAGGGAATTCAAATTAAAAATTTCAGTGTGAACCAGTGTTTAACGATCGCGATTTCGTGTTGTTTTACTTTTTGTGTTTTTAAACAATTGGAATCAGCTGTTTGTGATGGAGCACGTGGTTTTGGAAAACAACAGAAATAAAAAAAATAAGAAATGATTTTATATTAGCACTAATTGATCAACTATTGTGATGAGTTTATCCATTTGGAAGAAATTAGATTTAAGCTGATTTTTTGAATGAACATTCACCAATTTCCAGACCCAACCGCCATCTTTGTTTACATTTTTCATAAGAACGTGTTAAATTCGGCAAGCATTGGAAATAGCTACTTTACAGAATAAAGGCCTTACATACGTTAACAGCATTTCAGCGATATATGCTAAGTTTGACAAACGAAACCACAAATTCGAAGAAGACCTAACGATCAAAGAACAAATACAAAAAGCGAAAACGGCCTATATATATATATATATATAATATATATATATATATAATATAATATATATATATATATATATATATATATATATATATATACTATATATATATATTTATATATAATTTTTAAACTTAATTTTACTTTTTAATAAACGTGATGAATCTTAATGCGCGAGCAGGTTATGGCCTGGGCACCGCTGCAGTGTAGAGAATAGTATGGTTTCATTAACCAGTGCTTCGATATATATATATATATATATATATATATATATTATTATATAGTATATATATATATATATATATTAATATATATATATATATTATATATATATATATATATATATATATATATATATATATATATATATTAGAACCTATTTTATAGGGACAAAAGTATCGGTATCGGGTATCAGCAAAAATTTCGGTATCGGCATTCGGTATCGGTAGTGAAAAAATTGTGAGTACTTGTATCGGTATCAGTATCGGACGAAAATTTGGTATCGGTGCAACATAAGTATATA
>JABUQX010085605.1:0-22500 GCA_015478945.1 Trachelipus rathkii
GGTAAATTCTGGAAACCCCCTTTGGGAACTGTTTCCCCTCCCCACCCTTTATTTTGGAAATAAAGTTACTTGGAGATTTTAAACGGGTCGTGCCGAGGTCGAACGGTAATATATCTTAAATAACTGGTTTTTTTTTAGGTTTCTTTTCCGCCCCCCCGCGCAATCCCTGACCACTGATTTGGGGGGAAAAGATGAGAAGTATTAGCGTAGAAAGAAAGACAAAATTTCTGCTTTGAGTAATAATATACAACCAGCGTTTTTATTAACTTTACATTATTATTATTTATTAATCTATATTATTATTATTATTATTATTATGTATTATTATTATTATATTATTATTATTATTAATATTTATTATATTATTCAACTTGTTGTATCTTGCGTTGTTGTGTTGTTTGGTATGTTGTTGTGTTGTTTGTTGTTTGTTGACGTTAGCGTATGTGGTTCGTTTCTCTGTGTTGTTAGTCTAACTGACTGGTGGTCTTATGTGCGGTTTAAGAGTAGTCAAGTAGAAGGTATAGGCGAGAGGACGGGGAGGGGGGACGAGACGGGATCCGAATTCCCGACCACCCACCAACACCCACAACCGAAAATAGCGTCAAAAATGAACAACCAACGCGCGGGGAGCATTTACCTGCCCTTGCGCTTTTTGAGGCCGTGACTTTAATCTGACGCGACCTTTTTGAGCCATTGACCTTTTGGGGCCATTGACCTTTTGGTGCAACCCACCAATTTTTTGGGAGAACCCAAAATTTCTTTGGCAACCCTAATTTTTGGCAACCCTAATTTTTTGGGGCAAACCCTAATTTTTTGGGCAACACTCAATTCTTCGAAGAAGGGTTGCGCCAAAACCCGGGTTGCGTAGAGCAAACCGTTGTACCGTACCCCCAACCCTTAATTTTTTCTCGACCAACCCTTGGGTTGGTTTTCTGTTTTCTGTCCAGATGGGTACCATTTGGTCCCACAGGTTGGTGGAATTTGGCCACGCCTTAGGGGTGTGTGAGGCCCTTTTGATGTGTTGTGTGTTGTGTCGGTGTGTGTTGTGTGACCTTGGTTGACCGATGGATGTATGGGTTGTGTGCGGGGCTCGTTGGGGAACCTTGCCACTGGGGTGTGAGTGGGAGGGGGGTGTCGCGTAGTGTGTGGTTGTGGCGAGGTGTGGGGGGGTGGGGTGGTTGGGGCCCGAAGGTGGGTTTATAAAAAAGTGTTGTCGGTGTGTATCTGTATGCATGTGTGTAATTTTGTTTTGTCCGTCGCCGTTAGACCACGCCCTCTAGCCCATATTTCGCGACCGCGTAGTACAATAATATTTACGCGCCGGCGGGTTCAGCGCGCGAGCTTCCGCACCGCGGGTGCTGTCTCCCGTTGCGATCTCAGTAAGTCTCGCGCTGCGCGGGCGCCCCCACGCTCTCAGCTATCGCTATCCCCACACGGGCAACACGGTCTTGCCTCTTCACGATAATCTACTATAAATCTAGTGAAATTAATTATGTATCATGATTCTAGTTTGAAATTAATTAATATTCACTCCAATGTACTAAAACTGATGACGACAAGTCAGTTAAAGTTAATATATTCATATTAAATATGATTATATTAAGACTATTCAAGTTTAAAAACTTTTAAATACAAAATCAAGAAGACTTATGCACCGCTTTCTGCACCGGCTAACAGCTCTAAAATGACTATGATTTAAAATGAGTTTGGGTCATGAGTTGGGTTCTAAAAGATAATAAAACACACATGCTCAAATACAAGAGTTTAAGGAACAAAGTTAATTTTCAAAAGACCAAAAAAATTAGTAATTTTTCCTCGAACCCCACCAATCAATACCGGACCGGTTCCATGTTAAGAGACGATAAGGAGTAACCTGCCGGACCCCAAATCACAAGTAAGGAAAAACATTTCCCTAACCTGCGTGGAAAGGATCTTTACCGATTCCCAGCATGTTTCCAGTCTTGAAATATATTATATAAAATAATAAAATAATAAACCCATGATCTTCGTCCTATTACTGGATCATTACCCTGTTTGAACCGTGGTATAGGCTTCAAATCAGCACTGGGATACCAAAAAGCTATATCCCTAATTTAGGCCCTAAATTTAGCCCTAACGTGAGTTATTGCCACCACATTTTACCAGAAAAAGGGGTCTGTTTGAAAATATATTTATGACCTGGAATTAGGCCTAAATTTCGCCCCAGGCTACAAAAAGGATTAACCCTAAATTTAGGCCTTAAAAGAATAGTTATTTCCAACACCATTTTTACCAGATGAGAGAGAGGGTCCCAGTTTCCGTTAATCTGTTAATGTTAGTGCGGTGTTGTTCCGTGTTCTTTCCAGTTGCATGGATGTCAATGTACAAGGATAATAATAATAATCAATTGAATAATTTTACGATTAAACCAAAATATTTAAAAACTTTGAAATTAATGTTTAGTTCGAATAAGCGACGAATAATATAAATGTGAACGTGAATAATTTGTTATTTTTAAGATAAAATTCTGGAAAGATTGTAATAAAATACATGTTATGTTAGCAGAGAAGAAATTATATTTGTTATTTTTATTACTTATTGACATGCGTTGAAATTATATAATTGAAAGTTTTAAGTTCAATTAGAACAAAAAATCGTGGCAAAGCTTGGTGTAGAGGGGGTGCTAGGTGCTGACCTTACTGATGTACTGATTTATTGCTTTAAGGTACCGTAAAATATATGTTTTTAAAAAATTCATAAAATATTTAGTAAAAGTTATTTTTAAAAGCTTGATAGTTATAAAACTAGTATCTAAAACCAAAACGTCCGATTAACATTAATTAATCACAATTCTTTGGTTCAACAGATAATGATTGCATCTATCTATACGAAGTTTTTAAAGAAACTCTTGAAATAATTTCAGTTGATATGGAAAATGAGTAATTATAAATGTACGTGTTTAATTAAAAACATAAAATGTTTAATATAAATTATCGCCTTATAATGTGTAGGAGTGTGCGAATAACAGCCGCACGTGTGTGCTGAAGCTGCTGTGTTGTTTGTCAGAGTCTAATCTGTGTGGGCACTGTGTCGAGGTGTAAGTAAAGCTGAGTGTGTAAGAATCGATTGTGTGAGGTCTAAGTAAATTCTGGTGTGTGTAAAGTAACAAGTCGTGTTGTGACCAGTTTTGTAAGTAAATGCCGACCTGGTGAGGACAGATGTGAGTGTAAGTAAATCGTGTGAGTGTGCGTGTAAGTAAATCTTCGTGTGAGTGTAAGTAAATCTGCGCTGTGTAAAGTAAATCTGGTGCGTAGTGTGTAAGCTAAATCGATGTTGTTGAGTGTGTGTGTGTGTGCTGTAAGGGAGAGGATAAACGTTCCTCTAATGATATTCATTGGCTCTTTTGAAGTTCAAATTAGTAACATTTCTACTGCCTTATATTAAGTGTCGTAATTGGGTAAATGTAAAGCTGTCCATAAGTGGAATGCTGGTGTACTAAGGTTCATAAGGGAATGTGTGGATATACACCGCTGTAAGGTTAGTGTGTGTGTGTGTCGGTGTGGGTGTGTGGTGCTGTTCTAAATAATAATAAACAATAGCCATAATAATAACCTAGAGGCGATATAGATAATTAAAAATTAAAAAACTAAAAAATAAAAAATATAAAAATAATAAATAAAAAATAAAGAAAAATAATAAATCATTAAAATAAATAAAAAGTATTTAGAAACCAAAATAAAAAACATAATGTTAATAAAATATAGAAGTTAAAGCAGTAAAACATATCAGTTAAAGCAGTAAAACATATGAGATTAAGCAGTAAAACATGACGTTGAAAAGCAGATAAACAGTAGAACAAAGCACACGGCGACACGCGAACACAACACCACCCCACCAGTGCTCCCCCAGGCCACGGACCACCACACTCGGTACCGACCTGACACCAGCACCTTAACACGGCTCAACTCAACCCGCTAAAAAGAGGACCTTACGAGTGCGCAAGCATCTACATCTGAAGGGGGAAAAAGGGGGTATGTTGTCGCACCATCGTGTTATTGTGTCCGTATGTAGAAGACTATCGGGCTGGACATAAGAAAATAGATTTCGAACAGGTTCCAACCTTGTTACAATGGCAATCTTAGGCTGCACAGGTGGAAAAAGATATAATAAATTGAGACATGAACGTAATTAGAGAGTTGATGTGGTGGTTTGAAAAGAAAGGGGTAAATGAGAGGAGAAATGAAAGTCTGTGAAATCTTGTATGTGGCGGAAAGATGAATGATGCGGTTGGTTAAAAGCGGATGTATATTTGTGAGTGTGTGTTGGGAACGACCGGGCTGGAGACCGAAGAGGAAGTGGAATGAGTTGATAGAACGAATGTCTGAAGGAGAGAAATGTACTAATGTTTTGCGAGAATAAATGTATAGGCATAGAGGAGAGTGAATGCGCGGGTTTTGTATGGGCATGGTTGTGGCCCACCTGGGCCAGGGATGAACCCTCTTACATTTGACGATTTACCACTTAGGAGGTCCGTCGCTGTCCCATGAATGCTCTAGGGTGGTATTTCTGACATGTCGAGCTCTCACTAATTAATGTGACGATAAGGGGAACGGTAAGGCTGGGCTTTCTCTTCGACGTTTGTCACTGTTCTCCTACTGCGCTTTCCTTTCCGATGCTGAACAGCACACTTACGCCCCAATCTTTATGGGCAAAGAGGAAGTTGAAAGAAAGAAAGAAAAACTAATATATAATAATCATATATAAAAGATATTATATTATTTATATATATATCATATACCATATATTAAATTATATGACAATATATATAAATATATATATATATATATATAAAAACTACCTTTTTACGTGCTTTATCCCCTATGCAGGGCCTAGGTAAACACGGGGAACCACAGGAAAGCGAAACTTAAGGCCGGCCTATCACCAAACCAGCGCCACAACGTGTTCGCAGTCGAGTTTAATTCTTGCCCCCAGGTAGAAAAAACCCAACTGCTACGGCGGAAATTTGATACCAGCCTCCTCTCGTAGAGAGGCGGCGACTAATCCTACCTGCGCCACGAGGGTCATAGATATTATATATATATATATAATAACCACTGAGCTATAATATATATATATATATAGTAATATATTATAGTAAATAAATAATAACTAAACTACTATATATATTAGATATATAATATTATATATTATATATATATAAATAATATACAGATATATATTTTTTTTTTTTTTATTTTTTTTTGACGTCATGTACAGGAACCCACCACGACTTCACAAAGCCAGCCACACTGGAGTTAAAAAGATCACACCATGGCGGGTCCTGGTCTTCACATATTCAAACGTCAAAGGAATGATTAAATAGAAAAAAATGAATATAGGAAGTCAATTAAATAAACAAAAAACAGAAACAAAAGTTATATCCTTGTTTATAAGTTCCTGAGTATTACGTAACCAAAAATCAAATATTAATGGAGGAGAATAGTCACCTCTTGTAGAAACAAAAATAGCATTACTACTAGCTGAAGACTTCGGATAAAGACATGATAGTCGTTGGAAAGGCGTATTGGATCGTAAAGTAGTCCGAAATGACCGATGCGGCAATAGCAGTCCAGCTGGGGGCAACAAATCATATAAAATATGGCGAAACGAGACTTGCAGGAGCTAGACTTCGACAAAATCTTCACAATGGGAGGGGATCCGTGAAACATATAGTGACTAGTACAAGTATCGTTAGTGTGGCCAATAAGGATGCGAGTGCAAGTATCACCTCGTGGTAAACGTGGCTACATACGCCGCGAAGACCACTCCCCGATGATCGGCTTATATTTCTAAGTTTACGCTCCTCTCTGAATCATTCGTCCAGCAGTCTTGCCAATAAGATCGAAAACCCTTGTCGAGAGCGATAGATAAATCGTGAGACCGTACCTTGAAACAAACCCGAAAATAGGAGGTCGGCGCATGTTGGCCTCCTGTCAGCGATTTCATTGCCAGTTAACCCCTACATGACAAGGTCAACATAAAATAATTTGTTTCTTGCCGGAATGGAGCAGCCGAAGAAAATATGATATATATATATATATATTTATAGATATATATATTATATATAATAATATAATATATATATATCATATATACTATAATACAATACTATATATATTATATATAAAGAATATAGAATATATATATATATAATAATATAATAATATATATGAGAAAATTACAGGAATAAAGAGCAAAAAAAAGAAAGGACAAAAAGAAAAATATAAAAGAAAGAAAAAACATAGAATACAGTTGAATATAGAGAATGTCCGCTTCTAGGTTTTTTTTTTTTTTTTTTTTTTTTTTTACAGGGACCACCCCTTGTAAGCAAAGAAGACGGCTATACCTGCCCTCCCCCAGTAGAACTAATAAACAACAGGGGAAGTCCCTACACAAAACGAGAAAGATAAACCGTATCAAGAGGTTTAGATTCGATAAACTATAAAAACGTTCAAAACCATTAACAAAAAACTTTTCACTTCGATACAGTTAGAGGGAATCGACTAAAAATCAGCAAGCGATTCTGAAAGGACATATCAAGCATCGTCCAGGCGCGAAGAACTTACAGTCGGCATGCTCTAGAACTGCGGATGCAACCACGCCTCAAAATAATGGCGATCGTAACGAGGACCAACACCAAGAACAAAAACGGACAGGATGGGGTCCTCTCTCCCCATGTGAAAGCCATGGGTGAGATTGGTATATCCAATTCGTAAACTTGCTAGAATCACCTCCTGGCGGGGACTCCGTTTGAAAGAGGAGGGTCAGTGACCTACAAGGAGTTTAACATTCCGCAGCTTCGCGCCACGAGAATCCTCTGCACAAAAAGCTTCCCAGCAGGAGAGGAAACCCTGAGACACGTGTAAACAAATCCCGTCCAGGGAGGTGTCATACATATTTTCCAGTGGAAGGCTTATTTGTCTGCTAGCTACCCTGCCGGTGGCAGCACGTTTGGCTGCTTATCAACTCGTTCAACCCACATGTATCCCGAAACAGACAGTAGGGGGGAGGATAAATCCATTTTACATAAACGTTGTCGAAATTGTAGCGCAAAACTGACGGAAAAGGAAAGCCAAACAAATTAAAAATAGGAGTCACAACGTAGCCCTGTCGATAGCTAATTGAAGCTGATGCACCCTACAAGGGAATTTCAGCCCCCAGCTGACCATACCCCATCCCTCGCCCACCCCATCATCCACATTGAGTGAGCAACGGGTGTTTAGGCAAGGTTTGGGTTCCCAACAATAAGCGGCCCGGAGAAAGTCGAGAACAACCGGTTTTTGACCTGCACCCTCACCCAAGGAGGAAGGAGGGCAAGATACGCACAGAGACAACGGCTCGAAAGCCACCAGGATTCAGGAGGGAATTGGGAAGACTCACAAAAGAGAGAGAGAAGGAATCTGTAGGGTAATACATACAGGAAAAGGACAAGGGACGGATAACAAGAACGGGATAAATAAAATATAATAATAATCATAATAATAACATGAAAAATAATAATAATAATAATAATTAGGGAAAGGAATAAACAAAATCAAAATATAACAAAATAATGGTAGGACGAATTTCGCAGACACAAAGTGTCTGAGCCCCCTCTCCCCCTCTCAACTTCAACGAATCGACCTACATGAGGAGGTATTGTTGTCATAAGCTTAATAAATATTGGTAGAAATTTCGATTTACAAAGGAATGAGAGACGCATTAAATCCTTGTTAATTAATTAATTATTAATAATTAATCCTTGTTATTATAATAGCATACGAGGAAGTAAGAGGTAAAGAGTTGATAAGAGGTCCACTAACCAGAATTAGGCTAAGCAATTCAAAAGCTACTAACCATGTTGAATGATTCTGGTGGGAGGAGCTATAGCTTTTAGTGGAACAGAAGCAGCTGTTGAGATCGATGTTGTAGTAGAGGAAGTGGCTTGCCGAGCTTTAACAACTGCTACTTGTAAATGTGGGCCCATGTATCCATATTCATTTTTATAATCTTGCGCTAAGTCTGGAGGGTTTCTAAGCAATTTCAAAATTGGTGCAACATTTTTCTGAAAATAGGAGAAAACAAAATTATATATATATATAATATAATAATACTACTATATTAAATATATATATATACTTATAATATATATATACCTATATATATATATATCATATATATATACTATAATACTATATTATGATAATATATATATATATACATCATAGATATAATACACATAAATATCAATTATATAATATAGAATATTCCAAAGTACCAGTCTGCACACTACAAGGACTAAAATTGTTCCTATATATAAATTTATAAAAGCTTATAGCACTGCATATTTTGTTATTAATTTTTATGTCATCTACTCCCTGTACACCAAACTCAAACGAATGCTAACAAAGTTTTAACATATGTAAAACTAATTTCCATTTGGGTGTAGGGTACACCCCATAACACTCATCATATCCACATTCTCTTACAATAATTAAAAAAAGTGAATTTAAATTGCAGATCAAGTAACAAAACTTGAATTATAAGAACCATTTTCAAATAAGGTCCTCAATTAAAAAAAAGAACTAGAACCCTGTTGAATCAAGGTTTATGGAAGAAATATTTTGAACTGAAAACTGAACTAGTTCAATTTAATGATATATATTGTATAATGATTTGGCCTTTTAGTGTGGCGAATCTGATGAAAGTTTGCAGGATGATGGCAGAGGTTTGCAGAGTTGTAAAAAGAGGTTTGAAAGTAAATGTAAAAAGAAAATAAGGGATAGATCACTAAGGGTATGTTAGTAGGTGAAATCATGTTGGATGCGCATGGTGGGTACATGGAGATGATGCAAGAGATGTAGTAGATAAGCTTCGCTGACATGATAGAAAGCTGGTGTGGATGGCAATTAAATTTTAATGATACAAAGGGACTTAAGCTTTGTGCGGTGAGCTAGGGTCTTTTCGCCATCGAGTACCTTGGTGAGTTTTACCTGTATAATGTTAAGGAGGAAACTATGGTTAAGACATAAGAAACAGCAATAAACTCTAAAGTAACATGTGTTTATTAATGGAAATCTCAGGGCGCGTTAGGTGGAGAAGAATGGATAAAAATGAGAATGAAATCATTAGGAGTTGTGCGGTGTGAAGAAAGCGTAATGCAGAGTGTACTTATGAGTTCTGGTTCATTATAGAAAGGCAATGGATGATAGTCAAGATTTTGGTTAAGGCGAACGCATCCGTGGTGAGTGTGCTGGAATCGAACCGGCTGGGAGACCGAAGAAAAAATGGATTGAGTCAGTAAAGAGAATGCCTAAAGGACGAGGAATGTGAGTTGGAGAGGCTAGAAGAAGAGTGCAAAAAATAGAGTGACAAGGCGGGGGTAAAAGCCCCGGTTTGTAGAGGGGGTATGGCCTGAAGGCCCGGCGGCCCAGGGGCGAATGAAACCCTACCATTGACGGAAAATGCTTCCTCAGTGAGTGGTCCGTCGCGCAAAATACCGTAAACTCTAGAGTTGGATTACTCCGAGACACTCGACGACAGTACTTACTTAAGGTTTATTGAACAGTACTATAAAAACAACACAGACAAACGAATTTCCTAATCAGCAAAAACAAAAAAAAAACATATAAAGAACCATCCGCGACACACAAAATCCACAAACAAACAAACAAACATCACCACCATATACAAACCAATACATTCGTCCGACCCTAAACTTCTCCTCTCCAACTTGGCAGCACCCATACTGACATTAAAAAACAATCAAAAGAAAAACTCCAAACAAAAACACAAAACAAAGAGACTTACGATTCATAAACAGATGCACATCAAAGACACCACAACACCTACCACGAAAAACCACAAATTATCTAACCCACCCAGAAACTGATAGCCACACATCGTGCCAAAACCCAAAACACCCAAATTCCATGCCACAGAGCCCTCTCTAAACCCCACCCACCACAGATCTCCAAAACAACCTCCTCATCACCAAGCTCCCCTAAGAGATACAAACAAAACTCCCAACAGCATTTTCCACCAGCCACACAAAAGCAACAATCAATACATCAAAAACATCAACAACACTTAACAGAAAATTGAGAGAGAAAGCTCAAGGCAAAACACATTATTAAACAAACATCCAACAAAAATAGCACCAGGAATTCAGACTAACCCACCAAGAACAGCAGTCACTTGCCAAAGTTAACAGATGCGGCTACACACAAAACTAATTACAATACTACAAACACAATTCAAACTCAAACCAACCTTACAACATATCTGTCAAAATCTGTACCAGATCCCGGAAAAAACCACATCCCAATTCTCTAATTTCTACTATAATCTATCTAACTCTCACCAGAGCACATGAACATTTCAACACTGAAGATCTCTCGAGGAGGCTGATTGCCGGCGACGGCGGTATTTGACGCTTAGGCCCTCTCTCGATAATAACCAGGAGTTCAGGGGTGACGAAAGTAAAGTTATATATATATATTAACAATAATAACACTAATATAATATAATATAATAATAATAATACCTTAAAATATATAATATATACTATACTATAATATACCAAAAAAGATATAATATAAATAATATACTATAAAATAATATATATATATTATCATATATATACCACTAGCGCTATCACATAAATAAATAGTATAACGCAACAATAACAATACAAAACTATTACTATAACTACAACACACACACACCGTACATATAGAACTATACACCACATCAAAACACACACATGCTCTTGTAGCATCAATTAAAAAAAAATATTATTTACAAAATTAATAAAATCACTAGCATTGGATATCGAAAAAACCAATTACCAAATTGATTACCTACCAGCAACAGGCCTTTTATGTGAGAAACAGCATTCTTTTCAAAAGTACTTGTACTTTCCATACACTGCTCGATTTTTTCACTTAGACTGCGCAACTTCGGAAGAACCAGCGCCTTCGATACTTCTGGTCCAAGCTCAGATAAGCCTATTGGGAAAATAAATTTTTACACAATATTTTCAGAATTTTTCAGTTAACAAAATATTTTTTATGTTAAAAGCAATTAAGAAAAAAAATTATTGAATCAATATTATAAATTTTTTTATAATATAAAATAAAGAGATTTGGAAGTTTATTATATGCTTGCCTAGTTTAAAAAAAAAAAAAAAATTAAAAAATATAAAAAATATCTATGTACAAATTATTAAGACAATGTTAAAAAGAAGAGTGTGTACTTGTAATAGTTCTTTAAAAAACGAATTGGGACCGAACATTCTGCCAGGCGTTCAACCTCACTTCTGCGTAACTCATAATAGCAAATAAATAATTCGTACTTAAAACAAACTAACCTGCGATGGCGCCATACATTGATGATAAATGCGTTTTGTCTGCATTTAAACATCGTGAAAAC
The DNA here is from genome assembly GCA_015478945.1 of Trachelipus rathkii. NCBI lineage: Eukaryota > Metazoa > Arthropoda > Malacostraca > Isopoda > Trachelipodidae > Trachelipus > Trachelipus rathkii. Next base: position 11,452 of record JABUQX010085605.1, read on the forward strand.
ACTCTAGTAATCCTAGTTTGTAGGCAGTTAGTTGTCGTAGTTGTAGTTCTTGCATATCTGTGATATATTAATCTGGCAGCAAAATCTCTAAGTGCCCAATGATTATCCATATCGGGCTTTAGACATAACTGCCGACTAACAATGCACGACATGACAGATGGAACTATTTCATGTAACTAAAAAAACATAAAACATCACTGTTTTAGGTAATAATAAATTATTACTTAAGAGGAACATAAATTATCTCTGTAATAATATCTTCATTAAAAATATAGGCATACTTAAAAACCTTAATAATTACTGAAAATACTTACATATTTTTCCAAGTAAAGTGTTTGGTTATCAAGTAACGCTTTTGCCATTCTCATTAAGTATATGAGAAGAGCTAAATTCTTTTGTACAACATTAACACGAACTCCTTCAGCTATAAAAGTACACAATCTTGGAACCATTTGATGCAACCCAGGGTCAAATGCCAAACTATGAAGGGCTTCCTACATAAAAAAAAAATAAAAAATTTATATATAAAGATTTCTTTTTAGGAAACAATATATATATATATATATATATATATATATATATATATATATATATAGCAGCAGTATATATATATATATATATATATATATATATATATATATATATATATATATATATATATATATATATATATATATATATATATATATATATATATATATATATATAATATCATCAACCACCTTCTCTCCCAAGACTGGGGGTAAGATGTGATACATGCACTGGAAACAGAAAAGTAGAAGAAGAATATGACACAAGTCGAAAGGAAAGCCCAGCCTTACCGCCCCCTTTATAGCTTATACCTTTTAGTGAGAACTCGTCGGGGTCAGAAAAACCCACCCAATAGCTACACGGGACCGCGACGGACCCTCACTATGGCATCTCGTCAGTGTAGGGTTTATACCTTGGCCCAGGTGGGCCACAACTATATCCCCTCACAAAACCCCGACATTCACTCCTATTATTAACCTTTCTTCTCCCCTCTGAAAAAGTCGCATTCCTCTCCTCCAGGCATTCCTTTACTGACTCAATCCACTTTTTCTTCGGCCTCCCAGCAGGTCAATTCTCAGCACACTCACCACTCTACATCTGCTTAACCAACCGACTATCATCCATCCTTTCCACATGAATAAACCATCTCAATGTACTTTCATTTATTCTCTCATTTACTTCTTTTACAACACAACTCCCTAATGCGCTCATTCTTCATTTTATCAATTCCTCTCACACCTAACAGACCCCTAAGATTGTCCATCTGAACTCACCGTACTTTAGATCTATACCTCTTATTCCAGACCATAGTTTCACTATTATACATTAACACAGGTAACAACATACCCTCATGTAAGACCAAAGGACATTCAAGAGTTAGTCCCTTTATATCCACCAACAATTTAATTGCATCAGCCACCTTCCTGCCATTCACAACTTTCCTACTGCACTCTGCATCATCCGTTCCCTTTTCATCCAACATATATCCTAAATATTTAGACTCAGACACTAGTTCCAGTTGCTCACCATCTAACACAACTTTATATCGAGGACTGTCCTCACTCACAACCATAACCTTAATCTTATCTACGTTTACTTTCAAACCCCTCCTTTTACACACCCTGCCAAATCTGTCTACCAATCCTCTCAAACTCTCTTCAGATTCGTCACACAAAACCAAATCATCATATATATATATATATATATAGATATATATATATATATAGTATATATATATATATATATATATCATATATAAAGTATATATATATATATAGTTAGTTATATATATATATAAATAATATATATATATATATATATATATATATATATATATATATATATATATATATATATATATATATATATATATATATATATATATATATATATATAACGATAGCATAGTAGCACTAACTTTTAAGTAAGGAATATTTGCTTACCATACATATAAAAAAAATTTCTCAGCCCCTAATAAAATTTCTAAAAATTATTACTATTAAATTTAAAAGGCAAATAACAATTAGTAGTTTCATTCTGAGAAAGTATTTTTTGTCAATTTATAAAGATTTATTTTATTTATTGCATAATAATATATGAATTTTTTTTTCTTATTATTCATATGAATATAAGAGATAATAATAAAATAAAATAATCTGATGGACCAAAATGACACGAAAAACCAAAATGGACAGTTTTACAATCCAACAAATATCAAATATGTAAACACTCATTAATATATGGACATTGCTATGACAACAGAGGAATTAACCCTTAATATTAAAATAGGACATGGTTCCTTTTTGCATAACTGTACCCATATACTAGTAGATTTTTCGTATTTCATATAAAATCAAATGACACTTAATACGAACCCCTCTCTTTGGTTCATCAGAGCCAACACAGGCTTCAGTAATTTCTTTGTAATACAATTGTTGTTCTGCTGACAGTTCATGAGTTGCTAACTGTTTAACTTTGACAGTTTCTATACTCTTCATGCCACGGCTATTGGAAATAAATGATTATTAGCAATTATATATATATATAGAAAGAAGATATATATAGTTATATAGTGAGTTATATATATATATATATATATATATATATATTATATATATATATATATAAATATATATATATATATATATATATATATATATATATATATATATATATATATATATATATATATATATATATATATACCCATGAATATGTTTTTCGTCTCTCTTATCAATTTGAGTGGAGAGTTTGGCTGCCGGATCGACTGATTCTTTCTTTTGTAGATTCTTTGATATTGGTGGAGGATTCTCTGGAATACTTGGTTGGACCCCTTCAATAGCTAGCCAATGAGCTGTAGATTAAAACAATAAAAAAAAAATTAAGAGTACAAAAATTAAAAAGAAAAAGAAAAACAATTACTAGTGTCATTAAATATTTTAAAGGACTTTTGCAATTATAAAATCTGTATTGAACAGATTCGGTATGAAAATGCTTTAAGTTCATAACAAAAAAATTTAACATGGTGGAGAATAATAAAGGTATCCCAGATAAAGAATACTTGAGAATAATAAAGGTATCCAAAATAAAGAATACATGACACTTATTCCTTCTCTAATAATATTAAGCACAAATGGCACTAATAAATAAGATACTTTGTGTAAAATCAATGCATAGATACGTAAGAAGAATAAGCTGATAGATAAATTAAGATATGTATATACATAACTAAAGATAACCAAATGAATTACTTACATTTAGTTGTAATTTGTAATGGGAATCTAGGTGATGGAGAGGAAACCATATCACCAATTTCTATCTCTTTGTCTTCAATAAAATGCAACTCTCTACCACCACCAGAGGCAAATCGGAAAGGAATGTGCTCCTTCGAAGATATTCCATAAAGTGGCTGAAAAAAAATAAATGTCACTAATTCAAAAAAGAAAAAAAAACAATTAAAGTATCAACATTTACATAATAATGCCAGATAAATATACTTCAATATTCTTAATTTGGAGAGCCTGATCAAAATCTGAAACACTCAGTTTTTTTCTCTTTCCATGGTTCATAAATTTTGTTGCATCCTGTGGGCATAATAATAATAATAATAATAATAATAATAATAATAATAATAATAATAATAATAATAATAATAATAATAATAATAATAATAATAATAATAATAATAATAATAATAATAATAATAATAATAATAATAATAATAATAATAATAATAATAATAATAATAATAATAATAATAATAATAATAATAATAATAATAATGAGAAGGGAGTGTGGAGGGAATACTTCAAAAAATCTGCATAACATTATCAGTAGTGAAGGGGTAATAATGAATGTGAGAGGGTTTGATGGTGTTAGAAGAAATAGGTATTTTGAGAATGAGGTAATTAGTAGGGAGGAGGTAATAGAAAAGAAAGTTGAAGAATGAAAAATCTGCAGGTAAAGATGATATTACTGGTGAAATGATCAAGAAGAGAGACGAGTTGTGATTGACTGAATATGGAAGTTGTGTAACAAAGCATTTATGGAGGGGTATAGTTCCAAAGGATTGGAGGAGAGGAGTAATAGTGCCCTTATATAAGGTTAATGGAGATATGGGGAACTATAGGGGAATTAGTTTATTGAGCATTGTAAAATAGCCTATGTGCTAGCATGTTGGTTAAAAGGGTATGTCGAGTGACTGATGGACTGATTGGCAAAGAACAAAGTGAATTTAGAAGTGGTAAAGGATGTGTAGATCAAATCTTCACCTTGAAACAAATGATTGAGAAAATGAGAGAAGAATAAATTGTATTTAAGTTTTATGGACTTGCAACATGCATATGACAGGAATTAATAGGGAAGCTCTGTGGCAGGTCTTAGTGATTGGCTTTTAAATGAAATCAAAGTATGTATGTCGATGAAGGCAAATAAATTGAGCAGAAAGTGAATGGTCTAATATTAATAGTGGAGTGAGGCAAGGATGTGTTTATGTGTCCATGGCTATTTAATTTGTATATGGATGAGGTGATGAAAGAATTACAGGTTGGGGTAGCAGAGGAAGGTATTAGACCGATGGAGAATTTAAGAAAGCGGAGGGTGCACTGGTTACTGTACACTGATGATTTTGTTTTGTGTGGCGAATGTGAAGAAAGTTTGAGAGCATTGGTAGAAGGGTTTGGCGGGTGTGTAAAATGAGAGGTTTGAAAGTAAATGTAGATAAGAGTAAGATCATGGTACTGGATGAGGAGAGTCCACATTGTGAAATAGTGTTGGATAGCGAGCAATTGGTACAAGCATCTGAGCTTAAATATTTAGGCTAAATGTTTGATGAAAAGGGAATGAAATATGCAGTGTAGTACGAAAGTTGTAAATGGTAGGAAGGAGGCTGGTGCAATAAATCCTTTATGAATGGAAACTGCCTAAGTCGTGAGTGCGCTATGGTTCTGCATGGAAGTGTAAATGAGAGAATAAGAGTGTATTAAGATGAATGGTAGTCAGTTGGTTGAGCAAATGTATAATAGTGAGTGTGTTTGGAATCAACTGACTGGGAGACAGAAGAAAAAGTGGATTGAGTCAGTAAGGGAATGACAGTTCTAAGGGGAAAAGAATGTGAGTTTGGCAGAGGTGAGAAGAAAGGTGCATAATAGGAATGAATGGAGTTTTGTGAGGGGGCATGATTGTGGTCCTGGCCCAGAGGATGAGCCCTACATTGATGAGATACCACAGTGAGGGTCTGTCATGTGTTGTGAAACCTTAGGGTGGATTTTTTGGCTGCGATGTGCTCACACTTAAGGCTATGTATGAGGAGATTAAAGGGGGTGCTTTCCTTTCAACTTACATCATGTTCTTCTACTAACTTTTCTGTGTCCAATGTACCTAATCCCCAATCTATGGAAAGAAGGATGATAAAGAAAGAAAAGAAAATAATAATAATAATAATAATAATAATAATAATAATAATAATAATAATAATAATAATAATAATAATAATAATAATAAACCATGCTATTAAATAAGACTTCATAAGAACAATAAGCAAAACCAACCTGTAATATATTTTTAAGTCTGAATGTTAAATCCTCAGAGGCTTCCTTTGCTACCTCATCAGTCACTGATTGTATTCCAATACTTTCCCCAATGATTTTAACAGATTCTAATGGAAAATAAACGGTACTTGGGGTGTCTGTGGTCATTTTAAATAAAAGTACTCTCCAAAATCATGTACCATAACAATTAAAAAAAAAAAAAAATTTTAATTTGTTTCAAAAATTATTTCTGAAATAATAATAATAATAATAATAATAATAATAATAATAATAATAATAATAATAATAATAATAATTCTTATATAAATTAGTAAAAGCAAGCTAGGGGACAATTACAGATGTAAAATTTGTGTAGATGCCAAACATTTTATACCTCTTTAAATTATCTGGTAGACCTTTTAAACACTTTCATATTTTTACTTCATTGCACCACATTTTCATAACATACTGTTGTTGTCCAAATTCATTTTGACTACCAAAAACTACAATATTACAACTTACACAAGGTTTCAATAGGCTTAGTTTATTGACAAAAGTAATTCACAAAATATTGATGAATCCTTTGTATAATATTTTAAAATATATATAAATAATCTGCCTATTTATAAGAGGTTGACTTCAAGAACGAAAATCAATAAAAAATGTATCGTAATTTCAATAATTTTAGTGTAAATACATTATAAAATAGGGTAAGCTAACCTAACCTAATATTAACGGAGTCAACCTCTTATAAATGTCCAAATAATCTAACTGCACCTTAACAACTAGGTAGAGGAGCAAGTGTATTTGAAGATGTGTATGCATGACAGACAAATATTTGTCTATAGAGGGCTCTAACCCATATATCTCTTGGCCCATGAGTGGTGGGGAGTTTGCTCTTTTGGCACCATAGACATTTATCAATGTCAATATTAATAACAATATAGGTATTCATGCATTCTGAAATAAAAAATAATTACATTCTTTTGCAATAAGTGTAATTTATGGTAATAGTCTTGCATAACCCAGCAAGTTAGAATATTATTCATATCAAGAAATATTGGCAGGAAATGTTTTCTAATTTATAAAAAGTACCGTATTTAATAAAAGTAAACAGCAAAACAGTTAAATAAAAGTTTTTAGTAGGCCTATTAAAAAATTACACATGGACAGCCATTTTGAAATTCACAATATATGAATATACCAATTAAATTGATATGTCTAACAATCGTAATCTCCAGGACTTTCATGTATTCAAATACCTAGCACACTAACATTTATCTATACAGGGGTTTTGCTCTGTAAGTATATTTATCTGTATACTGTTTATATAGGCCTATTCAACTTGTATATTCTACAAAAACTGGGAAATATATTAATACAAAAATAAATTACTATTTTCATTTTTTTTCATTCTTTAATATTATTTTTTAAGAGTCTATCCTGTGATTTTTATAAAAATTGGCTGTGTAGATGTTTTACGCTACTATTAGCTACCAAAAAATATTAATGAAATTGATATATCCATAATCAGAAAAAAAAACACTGATAGCATCGTCTTTATAAAAATAAAATTAGCAAATTAAAATTTTTAGATCCTTTTTAAAAATTTTCCTTAAACTGTATAAATAAAATGTACGAAACTCAGTAAAAAAAAAAATAATAAAAAAAAATAAAATAAATAAATAAATTTATTGATATTATTTTTGTACATTAAGTATTTATAGTTTTAAAACAATATTTACTCGATTCACACTGGAGAGGACTCCACAATTACCTCCAGTTTCTAATAACTGCTACCACAGCAATGGTTGGTTTAGAGTCACAATATGGGAAATATGGAAATTAGCTTGGTAATAGATCAGAGGGGTGTCACCCCTGATTTTTATGAAAATCACAGGATATACTCTAAAAATAATAATGAAGAATAGTGAAAATGAAAATCATCACTCTCTTCAGGAAAAAAAGTTACATCCCCTCAAAGTTGTTAAAAATCCCATAGGATATTCTTATAAAAATTTTTTTTTTTTTTTTTAAATCACATGATATACTCTAAAAAAAACAATAATGAAGAATAATGAAAATGAAAATTGGCAGTCTCGTTAGGAAAAGAAGTTACAGCCTCTCAAAGTTTAAAATTTTCCTAAAGGCTTCTTATAAAAAAAAAAATTAGTGGGCCTCGTGCTCATTTTAGGGCCATTCTAGTTCAGTTATGATAAGATTTGTTAATTCTACATAGATTTTCTGTGTATACCTAACAAAATTTTTCATAACTTGAACTAGAGGGCCTGAAATGAGACCTAACATGAATAGATCAATATTGAAAAGTCTATGGGAGTTTTAACAACTTTGAGAGGCTGTACCTTTTTTTTTTTTCTTAAAAGAGCGATGATTTTCGTTTTCACTATTCATTATTTTTTTAGAGTAGGCCCCTATATCCTGTGATTTTCATGAAAATTGGGGGTGATACCCCTCTGCTCTACTTGATACCCCTCTGCTCTACTATTACCATTCGCTCATCTAGGACTAGTATTATGGTATACCTACCCGCTGAGTGAACTCCTTTGTAGGCTAATTTGATCAACATACATTTCATGTCTGGGCTGGACTTCACTGATAAGGGAATAAAAATATTCCCTTGGCCTAACTTGGAATTTAGTTATTGATATTAGGCGCCAGAAATAATATTTATTTCTCGCTCATTTATGAGTTGGAATCATTTGCTTAGCACCCAAGCTATCTATCTTGCATAAAGCTCTATCAAACATCCAAGTTTATGGCTTTAAAGTTACTTAGGAGGGGTAATGATCATTGGGCAATGCATTTAAGAATTTATAGGTCATAACTACCATGTTTCTTTTTTGTAATTTTTCATTTTTCGTATATCTTCATTTAAAATTCGTCTTGTTTGTAGTTCTTCAATTCTTGTGGAGCATCGTAGGCTAATTTATTCCTCATTTCAAAATTCTAAAATTTCAACCTCAAGCTAGGCTAGGAACAATGATGCGGAGTAGTAAAGAACAATCGTTGAAATTTTTTTCAACTACCCGCTACAGTAATATTGCTTTCGAAAATTAATACAGCTAGAATGTTTCTTATTGATTTTTAATAAAATATCATTATGTATATAAATAAAATACTCAAGGAATTATATCAATGTTAAAGATTTAAATTATAATTGCAGGTAGTTTTAAATTCTTGTTATTTGATGGATATTTATAATTGTGTCTCACTGTCTCAGGAAACATCGTAGCTAACTGTGTATTAGCATACTAAATGTGTGTATCTTCACTGTGGAATCTCTCTTCTTTATCATTCCTATGCCAGACAAGCAATAAAGCTTATGAGCCTCTAAATTTTTTCAAAAGTAGTATCAGGAGTTAAAATACAAAGATTGCACACAACTGATTCATGCACTTGAGTGAATAACAAGTGCATATTTAAATAAAAAATTCATTATGCAAAATACTAAGCTTATTTACTACTTTGATATATATATATATATAATAATATATAATATATATATGTATATATAATAATTTTTATAATAAAATATATTTATTACATACAGTTATAATATATATGTATATATGTATATATATATTTATAAATAATAAATAACTAACAATAATATATATATATAATATATAATAATATATATATATTTATAAATATGTAATAATATATATAACTGCTCTTCTGCTATATCCTTTCTTCTTCTTAACTATCTTTGCTATAACATATATGTATAATAATATATATATATATATTATAATATATATGTAATATATATATATATAATAATAATAATAATATATATAATAATTAATTTAAAACCACTATTTTTAATTAGAAGGGGGGATATTTAAAATACACAAACTAAATTAAAATGACTATGCTGACGTTTCGTCCAACAATACATGTTGGCCTCTTCGGAGCAAGAAGAAGAAGAATGATTTAATTTTCAAATTTTTTTAACTAAATAAGGTGCGAATGCGACAAGCACAAGGAAAAAAAAATTCTATGTAACTATGTATTGGAGAATGTTGACCGGTGTACGATAAGAAAGCACTTTTCTATGAAACAAAATGTATTTTCTTTTAACAACCAATATTATAAGCAAATCTTCGGAACCAGCATGGGAAATAGCTTAAGCCCTGTCATCGCCTGTCTCTATCTTGAATTTTATGAAATCCGTCTTCTTCCCTCAATTCCTATATATACACAAATACATTCTTGGTACCGTTATATAGACGATATACTGGCAATCATTCCTAATAATTTTCCGATCCAATCCTTTATTAATGACTTAAACAGTTTAGTCCCATCAATTAAATTTACTTTCGAGACCCCTAATAATGGAAAAATTTCCTTTTTAGACTTACAAATTACACAACATAATAACCTATTAACGTTTAATATCTATAGAAAACCAACTTTTTGCAACCAATATCTGCATTCATTTTCCTATCATCCAAAATATATCAAACATAACATTATATATAATACTTTTTTACGTTCCATTAAATTTACAGATCCCCTATATTATATAAATGAAATCAACACAATCTATAATCAATTTCTCTCTCTTGGATATACCCTACATACCATAACAATACAATACAATAAAGCTAAGAATCAATTTTTCAATAATATTCCTAATACTCCCTATATTCATCCTACCTCAACAAAAATAATCCCCTTTTCAACCTCTTTATTTAAACTTAAATTTACTATTGCAAAATTATTCAATATTCATTTAATCTTTAATTTTCCTGATACCTTGCAACGTAATCTTGTTCATAATAATAATAATACTAAATCTGAACCATCCGGGGGGGTATACTGTGTTCCATGCGTCGGTTGCAACAAATTTTATATAGGGGAAACTTTAAAGACACTACCTTTTCGACTAAATCAACATAGCAACGATATAAAAAGATGTAACCATAGCAACGCATTATACCGCCATATAAACAAAGATCATAATATTAATTTGAAAGATTCCATCTTCATTTTCACCTCTAAATCAAAGGAACTTAATAGACTTATAGAAGCTTATTTTATCAACATTATTCCTAACTATAATATTTCATCAGGATTTTTTAATTTTGACAAAACTACAACCAAATTTATTGAATCCACTTTAAATAGAAAAATGCTTTCTTATCGTACACCGGTCAACATTCTCCAATACATAGTTACATAGATTTTTTTTTTTTTTTCTTGTGCTTGTCACATTCGAAGGCACTTAAAAATTTGAAAATTAATTCATTCTTCTTCTTGCTCCGAAGAGGCCAACATGTATTGTTGGACGAAACGTCAGCATAGTCATTTTAATTTAGTTTGTGTATTTTAAATATTCCCCCCTTCTAATTAAATATAGTGGTTTTAAATAATTATCATAATTTCGGAGTTCGAGTGTTTGCGTTAGTACTCTTAAAAAAAAGAAAATTTTTATATATATATATATATATATATATATATATAT
>JABUQX010085605.1:27500-30000 GCA_015478945.1 Trachelipus rathkii
CTAAAAAATATGTTGCAGGTTTATGTTATTTTGAATTCCTTTTTTAATTCTTCTAAAAATTTCTGCAATTCTGCTTGACTTGTTGATGCAACTAGTCCATCATCAACATATAATGCAAGTATGATTTTATGTCCATTCTGATTTCTTATGTAAAGACAAGGATCAGCTGTACTTTTACCAAAATTAAGTTTTGAAAGAAAGTTTCCAAGTCTTTCATTCCAGCATCTTGGTGCTTGCTTAAGCCCATACAAACTGCGTTTTAATTTGCATACTTTGTCTGTCCCATCTTCAAAACCTTTGGGTTGTTTCATATATATTTCTTCTGATAAATTTCCATAAAGAAATGCTGTTGAAACATCAAATTATATTAAGGACATATTTTCTTTAGTTGCTACACTTATTAAAGTTCCTTACAGTACTTTTATTTGCTACTGGACTGAATGTTTGCTTTGTATCAATTTCTTTATGTTGACTATACCCTTTTGCAACTAATCTTGCTTTATATTTGTCAGCTGTACCATCTGGATTCATTTTAATTTTATAAATCCATTTGTTTTCAATTGGTTTTCTTCCTGGTGGTAATTCAACTAGTTCCCAGGTTTGATTTTCTTTCAATGATTTCATTTCATTTTTCATTGAATTAACCCATTTTTTTTATGCTTACTCTGCATAGCTTCTTTATAATTTTCAGGTTCTTCCATATCTTCTAATAATAGATAAGTACTGTAGTCATCAAACCTTGATGGCTTTTTAATTACTGATCTGTCTCTTAGTTGTTTTGTAGCACTATTCTATCTTGTTCTTTCTTCTTCTTCTGAATCAGATTCTATTTCTGTATCAGATTCTATTTCTTTATCCAGTTTGTGATTCTGCTTAAGCTCCGGTTTCTGTATGTGATGAGTTTAACCCTAATTATAGATGTACTGTCATCAGTTTCTGTATTTTCTCTATTGATTCTTTCTTTTTATTTTCTTTTTTTCTGATTCTATCTCATCTGATATTGAAGAGTTGAAAATTCTTCTCTTTCAAATACGACGTCTCTGCACTTTTAAACACAGAATTATTTGCTTGATCATATATTCTGTAGCTTTCATCTCCATCATAACCAATTAACACACCTGATTTTGCTTTTGGGTCTAACTTTCTTCTTTTCTGATCTGGAATCCACCCACTGCATGCTGTTCCAATTACACGTAGATGCTTGATTCTGGGCTTTCTATCATACCAGATTTCAAAAGGCGTTTTCCCATCAACTGTGGATTTTCCAGTTCTATTTATTATATATGCTGCTGTATTAATTAATTCTGCCCAACACTTCTGTGGAAATTTTACTTTCGAATACATGAGTGATCTCGCCGCTTCAACTAGCGTTCTATTTTCTTTTTCCACTCTATTTTGTTGTGGAGTATATGGAGCCGTTAACCTTTGTCTTATACCATATTTATGTAAAAGCTTGTTAGTTTAACTTATTATTAAATTCTAAGCCATTATCACTTAAAAATTCTCTGATTGGATGTCCTTGTACTTTTGCTTCTTCAAGTACTTGCTCCAATTTTTCTACAACTTCCGATTTTTCTTTAATAAAATATACAAATCTCATTTTTGAGAAATCATCTTTGAAACATACAAAATATTTATAACCTGAGTTTGATAATACTTGAAATGGTCCACAAACATCTGCAAATAACAATTCTCCTTGTTTAGTACTATTTGGTCTTTTTCCAAAATTCTGACGATGCATTTTTCCATTTATACATCCTGTACAATTTCTGTTATCAAAGTGAGTTTCAATATTTAGTTCTCTTTTGATCAGATTTCTTATGTGTCTTCTATCCTGATGTCCCATTCTTTCATGATATAACTGTAATAGATCCTTTTCTTCAAGTGCATTTATTTCTGGTATATGGGAGATTTTAGCTTTCATTGCAACTTTGAATAGCCCTTCCTTTAGTTTACGATAGCCATTAAAATAGGCTTTTTTGTCTACCATAAAACTACATACACATGGTTCAGATATAAATTCACTATTTGGATGCTTATCATGAGCTGCCAATACTGAAAATAAATTTTTCTTAATATCAGGAACATACCAAACATCATTCAAAAATAATTGAGATATTTTTCCATCTACAACTGATTCTACTTCAATTGTTCCATATCCTAACACATTTGCTTCCTGACCATTTGCTGATTTTACCTTGACTGAATGCTCAAATTCATTAAAAGTTTTAAAATAACTTTTCACATTTGTTATATGTTTTGTAGCACCATTATCAAAATACCAATTTTCTCTATCATTTTCTTCAGAAATAAAAACTTGTTCATCTACCGCTAACATAAAAGCATTAACTTCTGTTTTAGCTTTTGAATTTTCTTTATTTTCAAAATTTGCATTTCTTTGTGGCTTTATTTTTCTTTCTGGTCTACCATCTGCAATCCATTTTCTGCAATTTTTGATCCAGTGACCTTTTAAATGGCAGTAATTACAAGGAAATTTCTT
>JABUQX010085606.1:12500-27858 GCA_015478945.1 Trachelipus rathkii
CCTCCCTCTCTTCATTTCATCCATCATTCTAACCGAGATTGTGAAGTCGAAGTCGGAGTCGGAGTCGGGAGTCGCGGAATCGGGAAGTCGGGGAGTCGGTAATTTAGAAGAGATGGAGTCGGAGTCGGTAATTTTGAGAGGGTTTGGAGGGAGTGCGGAGTCGGAAGTCGGAAAAAATTTTTTTGAATTTACGACTCCACAACCCTGATTCTAACACCATTCCCTGCATCCCACCTCTAATTCTTTCATAGCCCCATCCATATACAAGTTGAATAAACCAAAAAAAAGAAAGACAAGCAATACCTGGCCTCCCTCCCGCTTTTATTATTAAAACAATCCCTTCAACTCCATATATTCTTACACACGCTTTTTACTATCTATTATACTTTTTTATTCATTCAGGAAGCTTTTACACCCAAAACACCATATATCAAAAACACCTGCCATAGAGTTCTGCATTAATCATTTCAATACGCCTGTTTGCAAATACCAAAAACCTAAATACAATTTATTCTTCTCCTTCCCTAATTTTCTCAATCATTTTTTTCAGAGTAAAAAATGTGATCCACCATCTCTACCACTTCTAAACTACCTTGTTCTTCACAATCTGTCCTTCAGTCACTCAGACGCATTTCTTTTCGACAAATTATAAGTATGATATCTCCCTTACTACACCTTAATAAACTAATTTCCCTATAATTCCTACAGTTACCTTATCTCATTTACCCTTATAAGGGTACTATTACTGCTCTCCTCCAATCCCTCGAACTATGCCCTCCATAAACATTCTTACACAACTTCCAAATCCCCTCAGTCACCATCTCGCCTCGTTCTTGATCGATTTTCACGTAATTTCATCTATAAATTGCAGATTTATCCGTCTTCAACTTTCTCGCCTCTACACATTTACCTCCTTTACTAATAACCTTCTGCCCAAAATACCTATTCCTTGCACCATCAAACCCACACACATTTCACTATGCACATCTCATTAATTGAATGTTATGCAGATTTTCCAAGTGTTCCCACCACACTCTATTACATTCATCTCATCAGTTACGAAAGCACCATCCCTATTCATTATATTCTATGCAAATTCCCTTATTCCTTATATAATATATATATAATATTATATATATATATATATATATTATATATATATATATAATAATATACTATATATATATATATATATATATATATATATATAATATTTATATACTTATAAAAGATTTTTAGCTTGATCGGGGTGATCAATTGGCTATCAACATTCAAAGAAAGTACGAACAAAATGTAACGGACTAAAAAGTTAACGGAGAAAAAAATAACGGAACTTATTTGGAGCGTTACATGAAAGAAAAAGTAAACGAGTCCGTTACTCCGTTACTGAAAAAACTAGTTCGTTAGTAACGGAGTAACGGAGTACCGGCGCTTCGCACCGTATATAATACTATATATTATATATATATATATATATATATCATATAGTATATATATATATCTATATATATATATATATTATATATATATTAATATATATATATATATAGTATATATAAAATAAATGAAGTACGATATACTTTTAGATCCAGTATTTAATTATACCATAAGATCCAATGATAACTAGGATTTCATTTTATGAAAGTTCCCACTCTCTATCTTTAATTCTCCGTGCACTCTACATTTAATCTACATCAATTTATTATCATAAAAGCATACTTTCAAATCCTTGAGCCTCTCACTAGTTTTAAGTTTGTGTAAAATTAATATTGCTTTGCTAGTAATCATATACTTTAAAAAAGAAATTATAATGGGGGGAAAAAATTATATTAAATATATAATTAATTGTAAGATATTACTTTAATAAAGGCGACCTCATTTATTAAATTGAAGTAATAATCATTTCAGACTTAATGAATAATTGTTACGTTCAGTTTTTGCATTACTTCTTTTACCTGCAGTCTTATTTCCAATCTCACACTAACATAATGGAAGAGACAAAGTGGTACTGCCAGGTATTCATTTGTATCACTTCCGGTGAGTAAATTTCAGTAGTAAGGTTATCTATGACTTTGATTGTATCTTTATAGAATTGCCCATCAGAAATTAAAACCACTAATTTATAGAACCACTAAAATAATAGATACTTTAAAAGATAAAATTTTTCCGGCGTTCAATGATAATTATGATTAATATTTCCATTAAACACGAAGCGCATAAAATGGGAATTTCACTCTTAAAAATTAGAAACTAAAGTAATATCCCTAAATAGCTGAAACTTTAAAACGTTACCATGGATTCACTTCCCAGCTAATATTAAAAGAGCTGCTTTCGAATTAGGAGGAGATATTCTTAATATTTTATTTGGTACCGCTACTAATAAACAATTAAATTTTTGATGAAAAAAAGATAAATAATATTAGGACAACTTTGCGTAAGTACTTTAAAAATTATTATTAGTTAATGAATTGAAAGAACATTAAAGTCAAATCCCGAACTTAGGAGATTTCAAAATTAACTATCAAAAATTTATTGAATTCAAAAACAGAATCACTTGCTACCCACTAACATACTTAATCAACTAGTAGTATTCAAATCATTACTTACATTATGATTGAAACATATCAGTTAACTAGATCATTTACAATGATTAATTCAATTAGTATCACTCTCATTGAATTAGCTAAAACCAAATAACTAAATGGTATCAACTTACTCACCCATCTTGTTTGTTACTATAATACTAGAAATGACAAAAACCACAAAATTACATCCTATCATACCATTAGAAGCGACAACATACCATTCATCTACCACATCCCCATCTATAAAAATCAACCACTAATCCATTTGAATTATATATATAATTAACATATATATATAATATATATAATTAATATATATATATATATATATATATATATTATATATTATTTCCTTTCAAATTTTCCCAGAGGTTGCGTGCATCACCCCAACAAGGCATCTCTGTCCTCCTACAGAAGAAAGCTGTCATCAGACCTTCTTTTTTGTGCAGAGTGGAAGGGCGTGTCTATTAGTTACAATTCCAATTACTCTCTCTCTCCTCCTCTCTCTCTCCTCTCTCTCTCTCTCTCTCTCTCTCTCTCTCTCTCTCTCTCTCTCTCTCTCTCTCTCTCTCTCCTCTCTCTCTCTCTCCTCTAAAGATTAATAAAGAGAAACGTAGGATGATTTAAGAAGATAACTTTCCAACCGGGATAACTCTTTTCTTGGGTTCGGTTGACTAGGCACGCATTTTCCCGAACCACACCGCACCGCATCGCCACAGCAACCTTCGTCTGCTGACCCTGCTTTGAACTAAATCTTGCGCTAATATGTCTACCTCAGTCGTATCTTTGCTCTGACCTT
Organism: Trachelipus rathkii; assembly: GCA_015478945.1. NCBI lineage: Eukaryota > Metazoa > Arthropoda > Malacostraca > Isopoda > Trachelipodidae > Trachelipus > Trachelipus rathkii. The sequence continues at coordinate 15,885 of JABUQX010085606.1, forward strand.
GACTTAGAAACTATGCTCATCTATAACATACTCTACTGGAAAGTCTGGTTACAGCATTTTCGCTGTAAATGATTTTGCCACCAGACCATCTTTTGGACATTGGAACATTGATTCAAACGACGTCTCTATCGGTCATGTCGGAGGAGCGAGAGAGCTATTGAAGTTGAAGAAAGATAGAATAGAAGAAGAGCCCCAGATATGGAAAAATGAGACATTCCTTAACTGACAACTTCGAACGTGATAAGACTTATAAAAGCTGATCCGAAGGAGAGATGATTAATGATTATAGGAAACGTGAGCAGAGAAGACATTAGAGTCGGACAGTTTACGTACATAAAAGAATCATCCCCGTATCTAAAATGCTACACCAAATAAAGAAACTATAAAAAATTCTTGGCTTGTCTTAGTTTACGCTAATGATTACATGATTTCTATGACTATTATTCTCTTACTCCCGGAGATATAGACAAGAACGGCATAAAACTTCCTTCCTGTTAGTTCTGGATAAACTTCATTTTAATTATAAACGTCTTACACCTTATAACTTCCTAACGTGTCTATGATACCAACCCCCCTTGGGAAATTTGGTTGATAAATAATCAACTTATACTTAATATATTTATTATCTCATTACAGATTATAAAATATATATAATATTATATAATAATATAAGTAGATGATAAATATAAGCATATATAAATTAACTAAACAATAAATGTTATGATTACCAACATAACTCTGAAAAATAAGATATGTGTTATAAGTCCTATTATTATTAAGTTTGCTTCTTATCATCTAGCGTGAAGGTATTAATTAGATAACTTATATTTAATGTAGTCTATGGATGATTGTAATATGAATTTTATAAATAACTTGTAAAAATTAAACCCTCAAACCTATACTAATAATTAATAATAATAAGGAGTGGGCAAAATAGCTCAATAATAACTTAGATAATGCTAATGTGAAAAATAATAATAATATATAATAATGTATAATAATAATATAAAGCTACAAATGATCAATCAATCTGCCGAATAATCCCAATTGTCGATTATTTCAAAACACATTGTCCCAGGTGACCTGTGTATTTTAAATAGACTAAAACAATAAACCTAAAATTAGTAGAACGACGCTAACATCACCATCCCAAAAACTCTGTGTTGAGGGAAAAAATTCATTATAATATATAGTAATATTAGTATATATTATATATATATATAGTGAATTATGTATATATTATATATATATATATATAATAATATTAAGTATGATTATGAGGAATCTAAAAGTAGTATATCATACTTGCATATTAATTTAAATATATATATATATATTAATTAAAAATTAATTATATAATATATTATAGTTAAATATAATATTATATATATATATATTATTATATAGTAATAAAATATATATATAATATATAAGATATATATAATATAAATATAATATATTATATAATATAATAATATATATTATTTTATTATAATATATTTTATATTATATATACATATATAGTAGTGACTGTACAGTTTGACCGTTGACACCCTTAACTAATACGTAACTAGTTGTTCTATATAATAACGGTATTAATAATATATATATATTATATAATATATAAGTAACTGATAAGACTGCGTTTACTTATTATCTCTATTTCATCATATATATGTAATATATCAGTACTAACGTAATAAATATAAAGTTTACCTAGTTTAATTTTTTTCTGCACGTATTATCTATTTTTATGAAGTCCTATTATACATTTTGTCGACTAGTTGCTTGTAAATAGTTTGATAGTATCCTACATATTTTGATCACTCATCATCGAATCTATGCTAAAAATTAAAATAATATTATTAACTCTCTACTTTTATATATATATATATAAAATATATAATAATATATTATTAAATATTAAATTGATTAGTCATATATATATTATATATTATAGATTATATATATATATATAGAGATGATTCTATAAATTATTTTATTAATAAGTAAGTTAGAAAAGTTTTACTATATAGAATAAAAGTAAATGAGAATAGCTCTACTTATTAATGATAAGCATAGGCTATACTATATATAAGTATTATAATATATATATTTAATAATTTAATTAATGTTATTAACCCATAATCGAGCAAGTGCATATTTAGTAAATAATTGAATAGGGTTATTGCTTTGTTCGAAACTGATGAGTATATATTGAAAATATTAATATAGGTATATTATGTTAATATATATATAGGATTGGTGAACACTTATATTCGAAAATACGTGCAATCATAATGGTACTAATTAATGAAAGATATGTTATAGTTAATATGTAGTAATGATGTTATGGTTTGTTGGATTATCTAAATAGATTTAGGATTTTATATTTGTGATATGCAACAAAGATTTCTTGCTTTACTATTAGTAACTGATGTTCCTTTGAGTGTGTTTCAGATTGGTAATTGTCGGGTTAGTGGAAGTTAGTAGAGCGACGAACAACAAGGAATTAGCGAACCGGAGGAAAAAACTGCAAATAAAATAGTATAGTATGAAGGTAGAAATTAATGACCGATTGTAGGAAACTGAGTTAAAGACTCTGAGAGCAAAAGAATGAAGAGGTTGCACCTCTTTGTACAGAGGGATTTTGGAAGCGATGTGAGGTAAAGATGTCATACTAGGCCAAAAAGTACTTGCAAGTATCCTTATAGTCTTCACAGCACGCACCGCAGACAGAGCTCCCCCGACCCACTGTTGGGATTGCTAATCTCATAATGTCAGTTAGTGCGCTGATCCTTGAGCCAGCCCAGCACAACGTATAGCGCGCCCAATCAGTAAATGAAGACCCTCGATATAGTGCAAGTACTGCTATAATATGCATGCATCAATTCTTCTCGATTGTTGAATAAGAATTAGACTTTTCTTACACGATGTGCTGGGGTACGAGGAGAATTACTATATAAGTGAGGAATGAGTTATATCATTAAATTACAGTAAGGTTTTAAGATCGTCAGTAGGGAAGAATAACAACTATACCCTCCTTCAGAATCATACATTAACTCAGCGTACTCAAACATTTGTCTCCGCCAATGTAGCAATTCGACCACAGAGAGTTGTTATAATCTTTGCCAACAGAAGCCAACCATGTCCTAATCGTTAGCCATCACGTAACCTATTCGCTGCTACACTCTGCAGATCATCAGTCCCGGATTTTTTCATTCGATATGTAGTTTAGTAAAGCTTTAGTATATTAGATAGATGTGGATCAACATTACTTTTACATTGAAAATAAAATAAGATGATTGAAGATAAATAATATGAGATGATAGAGATAAAGATAATAATATGTGGGTAGGTATTAGGTTTATTATATATTATATATATATATGATGTGTTACAATAACAGGTCGTTATGAAATATAAATTATGATATATATAATGTGAACATAAGTCCTATGGCAGGTGTTTATTGATTATAATTATAGCTTGGTGGTTAATTCTTACTGAATTGTATAATATATAAATAAATCACTAGATGATTCTAGTGGAGACTCGTAACCCGATACGTTTAAAGAGGTGGTGTCGGTTCGGAAGTACATATATGGGGGTTTGGAGAAGGGGGATTGTGTGGGATACTAAGTAGCGGGCAGGGCTGCCCGGCCACCGTAAGGTAGCTAAGGTTCTTTCTGTGTTACATATCTACATCTTTGCGTAGTCAAAAGGATGGAGAGGCAAGCCATTGACAAAGCTATTCATCTATCGTGTGCGGGAATGCTGAAGAGGGGGTTTAGAGTACAGCGCCTACATCGATCATGAGTTTGCGTTTGTCCTATAGACGATTACCTAAAGGAAAGCAAGCTGTGTGTAAGATCGTTTTCAAAATTCCGACTCCTAGAACTTCTCGTCCATCCAACCTCGTGCAAAAATTACAGAGCGCTCAGTTCCTGCTCTGCTTGTCAAAATTTTTATGATCCGAACTGTCCTCACGTACCTCACTCTTCTATACCTGATAAGTATTCCGAACTACCATCCTTCCTTACTTCCGGACTCTACAATTCTCGTTAGAATGATGGAAGTGAGAGTCATATTGAAAGATGTAAATTTCGCATACTATTCCAAGACTTCTTAAGTTAGGCTCGCCTACTTTTGCATGAATAATAGTATATTATATAGAAGGCTATATATAATATATTTCTATATATACTTATTTATGTAGCAGTGTATATATATATAATAGATTTTATTAGTTTTTATGTAATATATATATATTTAGTATGTATAACTATAGATATAATAATCTGGGTAGTAACTACTAGTTTTTGAAATAGAATATAATTATGGACAGTATGAGATTGTCATAGAGTATAGGGTATTATATATAATATATATATTGTAGTATAAAAGTGAATATAGAGTTTGATATATATGATATATAACATAGTTTATATATGATAAGAGTAAGGTTTGAGTTGTTATCATTATAAATAGTGTAGTAACGTCCTCTATTAGTGTTAAAAAGTTATCTTAGATGTCAGATTAGTGCGCTATAGAACTAATATATAGGTTATTAGCTTAGATTGAAATATTTAGTATACATGTATTGTGATAATGAAAAGGTAACACTGAGTATAGTTTAATGATGAGCATAGTATATATATTTATATAATATATTATACAGAGTGTTAAGTAGGAGTAAATATGATGAATATACTAGTTTATGATAGATTAGGCATGGAAAGTGTGGATGATATTATATATATATATATATTATGTCATATATAATATTCGTTTTATTATTATTAGATAGTACATGCAAGGGACTAAGTTGAGTATATATCATCTATAATTATAGGTGTACTTTAATTATAATACTATTATAAATGGAATGGAATATTATCATATATATATAGTAATTTTTTACTATAATACCTTATATTTAGTTTAAATGTTATATAGGGTAAGTAATAAATATAGTATAATATATAAATAACCAATTTTAATAAATTATGTCATACCTAAGTAATTATCCTAATATAATGTATATGTTATCAATTAATTTAATAATAATGATACTAATAATTATAAGTATATAAACTGGAGTATTATCAAGGTTTGGACTATAATGATATAAATAATATAAATATATATATTGTTGCAGTAATATAAAAAGGAAGAAACTCAGATTAAAAATGGAATATTAAGTGTTTAGCGGCGCGAACGACAAAAACGAAGAAGGATACAATAGTACAACTAAACTACACAAGAGGCAATCCCCTCCTACTTTCGCATAGTTATTTCGCAATGTTGATGAACCCACGCCAGACCCGCACTCGAAAGAGTCAGATAATGGGTTCCAGATTTCGGAGGAGCTAGCAGATTCAGTGTAGATGACAGTCACGAAAATGACATGGTAGATACGTTGGACATTCATGTCTATGATTTCGTCTGAGAAAAAGAAACAGTTACGAAAAAAGAGGTTGAATTCCACCTAAAGACCGTATATATCTTGTCACTTTCTGGTTATGAAGTTTCTTTTCAAAGAAAACGGAGTAGCTACCACTTAGAGGTAAATTCAAATTATGAAAAGGTTGGAGACATATTCACCTGGCTGACATACTCCAGGCGCCTAAGGGGAGCATTTTGCAAGTTTTTGGCGACAAGTTCTTGTATTTATTTTCCACCAAATAAAAGTTCGGTCAAAGGACTAACTTTTTGGCATAGTCTCTGTTAATAATAAGACCGTTTCATATATAATATCGAGAAGAGTTCATGAGGTTTGTAAGGGACATACAAACACAGATAAGTGGCATAAAACTGCTGTTGAATCTGCAAGATTTTTCCTACAGGACGTGCCGTATAGACATCCAAAATTAACCAAGCAATTCTTAAGAAAAGATACCAGAGTTAGAAGAACGGGAAAATTTAACTAAACTTTTATGTGAAATAATCCACTCAATAAATTTCATAGTGAACGATGTTCACCACCCGTTCATTTCTTATGAAGTTATATCACGATTATATTACCGCTTCGGGTATTATATATATATATATAATATAGTTAATATAAATATAGATATATAATAATATATAATATAATATATAAATAATAGATATAATATATATAAAAATATTATAATATTAATATATATATATAGATAAATAAATATAATATATATTATATAATAGTATATTATATGATAGTATATAATAGCATACATGTTATATATTAATATCGCCAGTAAGGGATGAAACCAAGTATATAGAGCTAAGGCATTACTTCGAGTTTAAATTGGATACCGTCTGTACGAAATAGGGATGCGGCCGAGTTAGTTTTTTTCTATTTGTCTGAACTCTTCAGTCATAGGTGAAAGAGAAACTAAATATATTGTGGAGAAAGCAGTGGTCCATAATAGTAAAAAAATGATCTCCAAACATGAGTGATTCCAATGGCATTTCACGATTCAGAATTGAGAGGGTTTAACATTATGCCATTATCTTTGCGGATGTGATGCCGGGTTCCGCGCGACTACTAGGGTTAAAAAAGAGGATGGAGGCATCGTTTCGAGTAACCTACGAACAGGGGGTTAAGGGTAAGCCCCGATCGCAGGATAATAGGTCCTTAGGTTGGAGCGCGATGATATAAACCACCATCGTGATTATTTTCTGCGAGAAAGGGAAATCCACACAACCATATGCGCATCTAAGACAGGGTCTGGGGTGCGGGACTCTGATTTTCGACACGAGTAGTCACGCTACATCTTGAGGGGAGGTAGCCCAAACTGTGGGAGGATGTTAAGATGAGAGACTAGTGATAATGGAACTATAAGAGCGTTATTTTGAAACGCAATATAATACACATTGTTTAAAATACATTTGACGAGTTATGTCTATCGATAGCGATAAGAATCTTGATCCCGAAATAATAGTACTACGTAGGTGATATTTGATAGTGGTTTTCAGATGGTCGTTCTTACTAGATGTACTAGCAATAAATAGAATACGTGGTAGTGTTCCAAGACAATTTTTGTAGTAGAAAAGTCATTAATAAAAAATCATTATGGTATTCTTTATTCATGCTCTTTATTCCAAACAAAAACTAAATTCAATTAGGACCTATAAGCAAATGATATTCGCTTGAACAGCGGAATATCCGAGTCAATAATCTTCTGGTCAACGTAACTATAAGCAATATTCAGACCGATTAGTTTGATGGATTCAGAAACCAAAATGATTATTACGTTATATATTCGTGCGTGATAGCTTAAAATGACAGAACTTGTTCTTTACATATAGTAAATAATTATAATTGATATTTGATATTTTAAGTATTTATACCGGTTGTGGGTCTTGAGAAGAAGGTGGACGGACTTGCACTCCCATGGCCCTCCAAGCCCTCTCAAGACTCACGTCCCCGCATCCTGGCTAAAAGTCCCCTACTGGCTCGTGCATACGAGAGCCCGCGTGCCATCAGGAGCTTGGGATGTTTAGGAGCAGCTTATTTGCTCTTTTTAAATTAAAAATGATATGTATGTATTAGCAATGTATCCTCTCCCCTCCAGAAATAGTATATAACTATAATAAGCACATCAAAGAAAAGCGAACATATACTCTCAAAGAAAAGAGACAATTCAAGTAGAAAATTTGCAAATAATAGTATAAGATGTCATGTAATCAATATTCTATCAAAGAGCAAATAAATGATTAATTTTTGATTCGACAGAAATGATAACATCTAGCAGTAATATGTATGAAGCCAATATAGTAAATGCTTTATCCAATCATCTAAGACCTTGAGTAAATAATAATCTAATTATGTATTAATAATAATGCCATAATAAAATTTAAATAAAAATACAATCAATGAGCCTATTTATTGATATGGCATAAACTTATCGAGCGAACCTACACTTACCAAATGCATTGGACTTCACTTATGATCGTTGGATACAGATATTTATTCTATAATATCTTTCGTATTTTTATTAATACATAACTTTCTAATCGATTAGATTTTCTTTTCGAGACTTTACAACGTGAGGTAGGAAAACAAAAAGAAATAGGACTAGGATTATGAGTCGGCTGCCGGAATTTCGGAATCTTCAAAGGACAAGCATTATACAGGTCAACTATTCTCGAATCCGAAAATTCCCCACTCAGGTGCTGGAAAAAACTGTTCGAATCCGATAATACAGCAAATACCTAAACACATAACTTTTCTCTGGCTGCTCGAGATTCGTTCCCAATATCCACATGAGTGAGCGGCGCCATGATATCTTGAACCGACTGGAAGCTAAGTTGGTATCTTGTTACCAAGCGCTGCACTTTTTAGCATTCGGATACCGATCGAGCTCTCACACTAACTATGAGATGTATTAACAGACATTATGCTTACCATCAGGGGCTTTGAAGCGCGCGACATACACGAGCGTTTTCAATCCAGTTAAAGACCCAATAGTATACCGAGAGTACCCTCTCAAGACAAACTGTACCTGAAGTATCAAGTAGCATTTTATAAATTAATTATTTATACTACTTCCTCAAGCGAAGCGATATAAAATACATAACTGAAAGTTTATTACATATAGATTAATCACATCCATGACATTTAACATCATAGTGTATATAATTATTATAACTGTCCCTTATAGATTTAATCTTAATATATGAGATGCTACCTAATAAATTATCATAATTATATATATATATATATTAATCTTTAATTCTTGATCACTAATAAATATAATCATTCATTTGTAGAATTATCGAAAAACACAGTAAGTCCGAGGTATTACGGACGAAACGCGACTGTCTAAGTAATTATATAAATTTTAAAATATGCTATCACAACTTTTCTTTAGTAAATATTAATTTTCAAGAATAGTTATAATGATAAATATAATGGATAATTATAAATAAAAATGATAATAATTGGAAGGCAAATATTAAATTAATAAAATTAAATAATTAATAAAAATTATAATAAAATATATAATAATTAATTAAATAATATTATAATATATTAAAATTAAATAATAATAATGATTAATAAAATAAATATAAATTATATTTATAGAAATAATCTATTATTATTTCTAATATTATCTCTTCTAAGCACATATCATTATCTCATCTCAATTCTACTACTTCTACTACTAACTCTGCGTCTTCATCCGATGACTCTCTTTTGTCCTCATAACCTGTTCTCTCCTCTATCCAGGTATCTCTCTCTTCTCTTGCTTCTTCTTCGTATTGAATACTCCATATTATATAATAGAGTGCGTTTGCAATATTCGCTCTGCTTCCTTCTTCCAGTTCTGCCGGCCAGATTTTTATGGATCTCACTGTAATATGTCTTGATTACTCCGTCTATTTCGATTATCTCTAAGATTGTGTTTAAAGTCATTCTACTTAGAATAAGTATGATCATTATTCTAATATTATTTAATTATAACATAGTTTATTTGATTGATTGTAACAATTATTATATTCTAGTTATAGAAGATAGTTGTGTAGTACAACCTCCGCTATTGTATTCGTCTGATATTATTATTATTGATTATTATGATATGTAATTGTGTACCTAACGAACTATAATAATCATTTAATGTAGTTTATTAATTCCAGTAGATATAATTTACTATTATTTTTAGCGGTTATGATATAGTTTATATCAAAGGAAATATATGTTGTTGCGTCTTTTAGATTGGAAATGTATCTTCAGACATATTTGCTCCGATTTACTTTTATATCCTATTTGTTTAATTTTCTTATATATTTTCAAAAGTATAACTCTAATTTGACAATTTACATATTAAATAATTGGAATTTTTAATTTATACGTATTCCATTTAATAAAATATACATGTTCCAAAATTAATTAGAATAATGATTTCACCTTTATTATTTTATGAGCGAATAGATAATACAATTTATTCTTATGGGAAACCTTTCTTAATATAATTTTATCTCTTATTGAACGATTTCACAGCCTTATTATATAAGGCATATATGTATATATATTATTTTTACTATTATATTATTGTTGGTTTTTATTTCATATGTAATTTATAATGTTGTAAATATTAATATGTAGAAAATTCAATGTTATTTGTAATTTTGAGGAAGAAGGTTGTAATAGGGGTGACGTTATCTCAGGACACTGCTAAACCTACTTCTTGTAGTCTTCATCTTATTAATCCGTATTGCTATGCAATATATCTATCTGAGATTTTTAGGTATCAATTACGCATCTCAGTCCTCATTTTGAACCTACCGGAAGTTTAGAATGACCACAGTATTTATATACAACACTTCAGCCATGCACCTTATTTACAATAACTTATCATGGAGCCCTCACAGGCGTTTTTCCCTTTCAGCATTCCAGTACTCAAGCAATCTCACAGACGGTGTCTCGTATCCAATTCATTTAAGTAAGAAAGTGTAAATTAAATCAATTTTATAATTTTTTTGCTATAACATTATTTTATATATTTTCGTGGCCCATACCTATTTATATTTTTTTAAGCAAATTTTTATACATTCAGCCCGTAAAATGCAGACTCTTATATGATGATTTACTAGAACACCAGAACGTTTATTTAATTTTGTATAGTTATAATATATAAATGTAGGTCTAACTGACGTGGTGTCGCTGATGACTTCTCTTATAGTTATGATTTTAGGATAGTATTGATTTAAGTATTTTTTTTAATCAGTATTATTTTCAACCAAAACATTTTTATAGATTTAGGATCTAAACAACAATGAAGTTTATATTATTGGGCTAGTACATTCTGATCCCGCCTAGATACTATATTTTTTAGCATGAGTATATAATATTTATTTTATTACGTTTATTAATTTCCATTTAGTTGTATATTTAATTAATATTACGAGATAATGTATCTTACCATATGAATATAATAACAAGCTAACAGTGAGTGTCATAGAAATTATAATCACTTATCATATTTCACATATCTATAAGCTCCTGCAATATGAAATAGAAGTAGAAAAATACGTCAACATACACTGTGAATAATATCCATTTGAATAGAATATTAGATCTATAGACGTTATCTATTTAACTTTTATATATTTAGAATATTACATATATTATGAGAGTACCATCAGACGGAATACAGCGCAGATTTTTCTAGTTTGGCCATAGACTCTTGACTTGAATATTGACTGGACCAAATTAGTTAAGGTAGTATGCAGAGAGGACTGAATAAGGATGATATTTTGCAGGTAGCTAGTTCACCTAAATAACCAGACCATTATACACAATTAATCAAATATCTGAACTGTTATCAAAAGTTAGGTATGTAAGAATCATGATGCCGAAAGGTAAGAAAGCTTCTATACAAACGAGTCCATTGTAGGCGACAGGGCTGCACCTGCTGTGTTTATCAAATATGGTGGACTGCTGGGATGGCCCGCCTAATTGGAATATTTGTGTAAATATAGTACGTACTTCATCTCTTATCTATGCAGATAAGCTGCCCGCTAAAATGCTACTATGCTTGCAGCTCGCAATACTAGTGTAATACCCAACAAAGCCCCTTTGCAGCTGGGAATATAGTAGATACGGACTATACGCCAGATATAGTAATTTGATGTTAAATAGGCTAAACCCTTAACGAACAGCAAAACTAGTTGACTGCCCCAGCCTTATCAATTTTGTGATTCAAGTGTACAGGCTATTAAGATATTAGAATTTCGCAAACATACGATAATGACTACACTATCTGCATAAGCATACAAGTTTCCATAAATTACGACAGATAGAATCTCTCGTATACCTATTAAGATACATTGCATATCTGCTAAGTCGCGACTAGTATTGTCAGTTTATTCTGGAAGTATAAATATAACTTATCCTTGACCTCATATAATCAGGATATCGATCCCTGGAGACTCGCCAATTTTACTTCTGACGCCTACTGTATACTTCACCACCTTTCGATAT
>JABUQX010085608.1:0-5000 GCA_015478945.1 Trachelipus rathkii
ATAATAATAATAATAATAATAATAATAATAATAATAATAATATAATAATAAATAATATAATAATAATAATAATAATAATAATAATAATAATAATAATAGTATATATATATATATATATATATATATATATAATACTTATAATAATGTATTTATATATTTATATATATATATATATATATATATATATATATATATTATATATATATATATATATAAAAAAATATAATGTTAACTATATAAAACTAATAACATATATATATATATATATATATATATATATCATATATATTTATTAAATAACTGAGCACCAGAATTTCTTAAAATCAAACTAACAGAATTTCAATGTGCTTTTTTTTTAAAGTATTTATTTCAATATAGTTCGGATTGAGGTCAAATACGGGCTGCTACAACAACTATTGACTCTACCGATTAAGATACATTGAAGTGTATCACAATTCACTATATATATATATATATATATATATATATATATATATATATATATATATATATATATATATATATAATAATATATATTCTTTATATATATATATATATATATATATATTACATCTATGTTTGACCTTGAACTTATATATATATATATATATATATGTAGTTAAAACACGTCCGCAAAGTTTCAAGCTTTAATCAAGACAAATATAAATTATATAAATATTGAATGATTATACATAACATAAAATTTATTATTAATCCGCGGTGCTCATTATCTATTAATATCTATATTCCTAATACACGCCCCCATGATTTTCAAATCATCATACTATTTTCCTCAAATCCTTTATATGCCTCGGGATTCCCCCTACATCTATATTAAATTTAGAATTTATTCTTGTTACCTTTCCTTTCATCCATCTCGTTGTACACTTATTTTGCAAAGGTCTTACCCACACCTCCTCTCCAATTTTGAACCTTGAATCGCTTCTACCAGAATCCACAGACTTCATTTTTTCAAGTGGATGCCCCCATCTATATTTGAAAATAGACCTATGAGGGACGCTCTTATCTTCTAATCCATTCTTTGGCGACATATTGTACCAAAACGTCGCCTCCTCCGGGGTAATTCCCCCCTTTCTGCCATTCTCTATATTGTCCTACGATTCCTCTCAATTATCCCATTGCAATTACTCCTGAATGCCGCCCTGAATATCAAATCCACGTTCTACATCAGTTGATCTGAACGCCGTACCGTTATCCATCATAAGTTGTTTCATTGGCCCCCTTTCCACAAGCACTTCCTCCAACTTCCTAATGATTTCTCTTGCCGTCTCATTATTCAAAACTTTCCAAATTGCTAATCTGCTCGGTCCGCAATCAACAATTGACAGGTAGTGCTTCCCTTTGTAATGCGTGACATCGATCGCCACCCTCCACCAATTCCTGCTTACTCCTAATTCCCCTTTCCCGAACCTTACTGGCGCAGGATCTATTGATTGGCACGCTTTGCAATCCTTCACGCATTTCTCCACCACTTTCCTCGTGGCTTCCGGTACAACCATCTTCGTCAGATACAAGGTTCTATTCACCCCAAAATGATGTTTTTCGTGCAAATCCTTAACTTCCTTTTCGATATTCGCGACGGCAGCAATTTCCTCTTCCCTCTGCTCTCCTTCTTCGAAAATTCCCATCCAAGATTTCCTGACTCTGGTTAAACTATCAGCTTTATTCATCTCTGATCTTACAAACTTTACACTCACTGATAACCCGAACTCTATTATCAGCTGACTCAGAACCCCTAATCTTCTCTTGATTAGCATTTCTGCTGAGCCTCTTGTTTTCACTCTTCTTTCCATTGTAATTGCTGAACCTAACCAATTGACTACCGTCATCGAATCTGTTTTAATTTCCAGTTCTTTCAGACCCCACTTTAATGCCAAATTCACTCCTCGAATAACCGCTTCTAATTCTGCAACGTTAATATGACCCACGTCGTTCTTCTTTCTGATCCACGATCCGTCTTCAACAATCTTTCCCCAAATTTCCAACGCCGCCCCTATGGCCAGATTGCTTGCATCACACCATACTACTCCCTTATCTTCATCCGAAACCCTCCAAAAACCTTTTACTGGGTCTCTTTCCTTCACTTCCTCTAACATTTCCTTTAATACTCGAATGACCTTATCATCGACCAAATCATTCCAACTCTTTCCTTCCACATGTCTTTTCAAATAGCTTGTAGCTACCCTTAGCCAACCTACAACCGGGTAGTGTCCCACCAATTTACCACAAATTGAAAATTCTTCTCTTCTTGAAAAATCCCCTTCCTTTAGGTCTGGTAATTCACCACCTCTTCTAAACTCTAATTTCCCTTCTTTATTTTTATTATTTTCAATCCTAACACTCTGTTATCCACAAGACCTTCTACTGGTTTCGTCACCAATCCATAGCTTGCTAAATATAAGACTACATCTTCCGCTCCTACGATGTCTTCATTCACAATTATGTCATCGATGTAATGGCTGGTCGCTTCTCTTATTCTTTCATCCTGTGCCAAAACCTCTCTCAAAATTCTCATCATTATCCTTGGAGCGCAATTTATTCCGAAACCCAATCTAGTTAAGTAATACATCTCTCCTTTAAACTTCACCACCTGATATTTCCAAAGACTTTTATCTACCCTCAACTGCAAGTACGCCGCTTTCAAATCCACCAGCTTAATTTTGCCTTTTTTCTCCTCCAAACCCTCAGAGTTTCATCACATGCAACTATCTCATCTCCAGTATGGCATTCTATATAATCGTTTAACTTCCTGAAGTCCAACACTGGCCTTATTTTCCTTTAGACTCTTGGTTCACTGCCATCATTGGAATCACATTCTTTCCCTCCTTCTCACCCTGTTCCACTTTCTTTAAAATACCTTCTGAGATCCATCTCTCGACTTCAGTATTAAACTTCTCTTTTATATCTCCCTTCATTGTTCCCTCATAACACTCCACAGAGTTCCTCCAATCCGGACTCCTGCCTTCTTTCCATTTCCACCGCACTTCCCAATAATTCCCATCGAAATACGCATCAAAGTCCTTATCTTCTATTTTCAAAGTTTTCTTCACTTTTACCGCCGCAACCCGAATATCCTTCCGCTCCTCCTTCTCAATACCAAATCTTACTCCATCTCTCTTCAATTCGACGCCCCCAAGTTGGAATATAATATCTAGTCCTAAGATCATATCCACACCATTTATTAGCTCTTCAGTCAACACTACTTCCTTCTCAATTTCTCTCCCCCTTATCTCTACCTTTACTTTTCCCCTTTTCACGGATATTTTTCTTCCATCGAAAGCGGTGACTCGACTTATTCCTTCTATTTCATTGCAACAATCTTCCTTCACCACAGAAAGAGAACATCCCGAATCCACTAGGGCCTTTCCCCTTCTTCCATTTAATAATATTCTTATAATAAATAATTCTTCGGAATTCCCTCTCAATGCTCCGACGAGTCCGCCTCCGAAGCAGCGAGCCCGCCGTTCTCGTTTCCCATCTCCTCACATTCTATTGCAAAATGACCTTTTTTGCCACAATTCCAGCATTGAAATTTTCTTTTACAATGTTTCCTCAAATGTGGCCCTCCGCATGAGAAACATTTAATCGAAGCTCTTGAATATTTTTGAAAGATTCTTGCTCCTCCTTCGCCTTTACCCGCGGCAATAAAAGTCTCATTTTCTAGTGCTAGCAACGCTCGCGCCTTTGATAATATTTTCCCAAATTCCATATCTTCTATTTCAGGCATTGCTCGTAACTCTTTTCCGACTGACGTTGGCATCCCATAAACAAATGCTCTTCGTAGCACCATTTCATCCTTTATTTTGGCTATTGAGGCTAACCTCCTCAGCTCGGTTACAAATACATCGACCGGCTCTCCTTCCCATTTTTTATTGCAAAGCTCACCATATACGCGCTAAATGCGTTTATGCCAAAGGCCTCCCTCAAACAAGCCTTGATGCTGTTCGAAATTTTCTGATCTCCCTCGTCCATTTGAAGAAAAACAGCCAGAGCATTGCCTTCTAAAAATAGCGTAATGAACGTTGCTTCGTCCTTCACATTGTTGATCCTTGCTACCATGGACACCTTTGTTAACCAAGCCTCTACATCTTCGCTACCATCATAAGACTTCACCATTTCAGAGAGCTTTATCCCTTTTGATCTGTCCATTCTTTTTATTCTTCTGGCCCGGATAGCTTGTAGTTAAAACACGTCCGCAAAGTTTCAAGCTTTAATCAAGACGAATATAAATTATATAAATATTGAATGATTATACATAACATAAAATTTATTAAAGTAAAGGTTGATAATTATCTATTCACATCTCTTCTAATATATATATACATATATATATATATATATATATATATATATATATATATATATATAATATATATAATAATAATATACTAATAACAACAATAACAATAATAACCAATAATATATATGAGTGATAATGCGGACCAGCGACCCACGCATTTTCATAAAAAGGAAATGTTCAGGTAAAGAAATGGGAGGACTTTACTAAGTATATATATATATATATGTATATATATATATATATATATATATAATATATATAATATATATATATATATATATATATATATGTATATATATATATAATAATAATAATAATAATAATATAATAATAAATAATAATAATAATATATATATTATATATATAATAATAATAATATATAATAATAATAATAATAATATCTTTCTTATATAATAATATTATGTAATATATAATATATATTTATATATAATAATATATGTAATAATAATAATAATAATATATATAATAATATATATATATATATATGTGTTTATATATATAATATATAATATAATAATAATAATAATATATGTAATAATAATAATAATAATATAATAATAATATAATAATATAATAATAATAATAATATATATATATATATAATAATAATAATAATAATAATATGTATAATATAATAATAATAATAATAATATAATAA
>JABUQX010085608.1:7500-12500 GCA_015478945.1 Trachelipus rathkii
TGTCCGCAGTTCGAACGTTCTTAGCATCATCTCCATAGGTTTTCACAACACGACCAAGTGACCATTGATTTCTAGGTAAATTCTGGTCTGTCAACAATACTAGGTCTCCTTCTTTTAGTGATCTTCTGCTAACTGTCCATTTCTGTCTTTCCTGAAGAAGAGATACATATTCTCTTTTCCATCTTGTCCAGAAAAGGTCGGCCAAGTATTGCACCTGCTTCCATCTGCGCCGAATATAAATGTCATTTTTATCAAATAATCCAGGAGGAAAGGTCACTCCTAATTGAGAGAGCAATAAGTGGTTTGGTGTTAAGGGCTCTAAGTCATTAGAATCATTTGATATAGGAGTAATAGGGCGGTGGTTTAATATGGATTCGACTTCACAAAGAAGAGTATTGAGTCCATCATCATCCAAATATAGATGTTGCTCGTTCATGAGAGCATTAAGTGTTTTTCTTATTGTTCGTATTTGTCGCTCCAGATGCCACCAAAATGAGATGCAAATGGAGGATGAAATTTCCATGATATATTGTTTTGGAGCATCCAATTTTCAATCATATTTTTGTTCCAATCCGTTATAGCTTCTCTGAGCTCTTTCTCCGCACCAACAAAGTTAGTTCCATTATCGCTTCTGATTACGGATGGAAAGCCTCTACGAGCGGCAAATCGTCTAAAGGAATTTATAAATGAAGATGTTTCAAGTGAAGCAAGCAATTCCAAGTGTAGTGCCTTACTTGCCAGACAAGTGAATATTATACCATACCGCTTAATCTTCGTTCTTCCTCTTGCAACAATAAATGGTCCGAATGCATCAATTCCAATTTGAGAAAATACAGGGAGATCGAACGACAATCTTTCAACAGGAAGATTTCCCATTATTTGTTCGCTAGGTCTTGCTTGTCTTCTGCGGCAGGAAACGCAATTTTTTACCATCTTTCTTGCAAGTGAATTTGCACCTATAATCCAATATTTTTTTCTTAATTCGGACAATACAGTCTCCTTACCCATATGACCTAATCTTATGTGAATATCACTTGTGAGAAGTTTTACAGTATGATGATTATTAGGCAAAATAATCGGATGTTTTATATCGTATGAGGTTTTCGATAATTCAAGTCTTCCTCCAACACGCAATATGCCAAAAGTGTCCAAAAATGGATTCAACTTCTTAATTTTCACGTTTTTTGATATCACACTGTTAGATTGTAGTTGTGCAATTACAGATGGGAAGGAAATATTCTGCACATATTTCCATATGGAGATCTCTGCATTTTTTAAATTTTCAATCGATAACGATTTTTTTGACCAATCCCTTTTATGTAGGTTTTCTTTTATTTGAATGAACCAAGCTACATTTCTTTTGGTTTTGTACCAACTTGAAGAATATTCTAAGAGAGTGGCGGTTGGTTCGTCTTTATTAGTAAATGTCGACATGACCGTTTTTCGTTTTGTTACTTCAGGGTCATTTTCCTGAATATCATCAGAAATATGCAGATTGGGCCATTGTACCTCATCCTTCCATAGAAATTCTGGTCCAGAGAACCATAAAGATGACTTAATCATATCTGGGGCATCCATTCCTCTGCATGCAATATCTGCTGGGTTATGCTCTGATGGGACATAACGCCAATCTGTTGTATTTGTATATTCTCTTATATAGGAAACTCTATTTGAAATAAATCTTTGGAATCGTCTTGTTTCATTGTTAATATACTTAATAACTGTGGTACTATCTGTCCAAAAATATGTATTGTTTAAAATAAGATCTAGTTCAGTTTTTAAGATTTGGTACAAATATACCCCCAATTTGGCACCGTTTAATTCTATTCGTGGTACTGTTATTATAGCTGTACGTTTTAATGGTACCAGACGTGTTTTTGCCATTAATAGAGAGCAAGATACTTGACCGGCAATAGATATGTACCTTAAATATGCTGCAGATGCAAAAGCCTTTTCACTACCATCAGAAAATATGTGTAACTCAATTTTCTGCACCTCAAATTTTGGTTTTATACATCTTGGTATTTGATACTCTTTCAAACTATGAATATTGTCGAGCCATGACTTCCATTTTTCTCTTATATCGGGAGGTAATTCATCATCCCACCCCATATTTTCATAACACGTGTGCTGAAATATTAATTTTGAAATTAATATTGCTGGCGCTGATAAGCCAAAAGGATCATAAATTGAGAAAATGGTAGACAAAACACCTCTTTTGGTAAGCTCTTTCTTCGGTATATTTACTCTAAAATCAAGTTTGTCATCTTGTACGTTCCATGCAATTCCAAGTGCTCGCTCATATGGAAGATCATCAAAATCTAAAATTAATTCCTTTATTTTATTTGATAGTTTTTTTGCTTCGATGCCTTTCAACACTTCTTTTGAATTACTAACGAATTCAGTAAGATTGAAACCCGCCATTGCCACAATCTCAGTAACTTCTTTTGCCAGATTTAATGCCTCTTGTGGAGAGGTGACGGATTTGATCCAATCATCGACATAAAAATTCCTTTCAATGCTCTGTTTTGCTTCTTCAGAGAAATTCTCGGTGCCCAATGTTCGAGCTGAATGACGAAGAACATAACTTGCAATGGAAGGAGAACTTACGGCTCCAAAAATATGAACAGTGACCCTGTATTCTTTTGGTTCTTTATTTAAATTCCCATTGGGAAACCATAAAAATCTAAGGAAATCTCTATGATGATGTGGGATGTTTACTGCATAAAACATTTTCTCTATGTCTGCCATTATACCTATATTTTCTTCACGAAATCTTAACAATATACCAAGAATATTGTTTACAAAGTCAGGACCCTGCAAAAGTTTATCATTCAATGAAACCCCTTTATATTTAAGAGAGGCGTCAAAAACTATTCTTATTTTCCTTTTTCGTTTGTGGTACACCCCAAAATGGAACAAATACCATACCTTTCCTGGGGTGGCGTCTATCTCATTTTTTGGAACCTCTTCAGCATATTTTCTGTATAACATAAGATCCATGAAATCCTTGTAGGAGGCGTAGTATTCTTTATCAATTTCTAATTTTCTTTTAGATTCCATCAATCTTCGTATTATTTGCTTCATTTGTTCGGAAAATGAAACTTCTGTTCTTTGTTGTTCGGAAAATGAAAACTTCATAATGTCCATCAGTTCGTTTTTTTAAACTATTTTCAATTTTTGCTTTCCATCTTTTATCTTCAATGGAGAGTCCCTTTTCAAGACCTGTATGTTCAGAAAAATCTTGTGAGCAAAGTATTTTAAATTTTTTATCAATATCATAATTATCTTCTGTTTTAATTCTAAAGCATTTTTTATTCACCTCGCAAATTGAGGGTGAATTTAAAGCATAGCCAAATTTATGAAGAGTTACGTAAGGTCCCTTTTCATCTTCTCCGCTTATAACTTGCAATGGTTTTATAATATGAGGTTGATTTAAGCCTACTAAAATTCCAATTTCTTCATCAATGAAATTAAATGGTAAACTCTTACAAAATTCAAGATTTTCGATATCTCTAGGATTAGGTGAATCATTTCTTTCGAAAAGCCATTCTCCTTTTCTGCAATATGTAACAGGTATTGTTGCCTTTTCGTTTTCGTCTAAATCGGAAATTTCAAGATTGTTAACAACTATAGTTTTTGTTGGTACGTTTTTATGGTGCATGGTCGTCATGACAACGTCTATTGATTTTCCTTTTAAATTTAGTTTTTTAAACAGATTTTCACTCATGTATACATCAGTACAGTATGGATCCATTCCTAAATATGTGAACACTGTTGTATTACTACCTAAAACCTTCACCTTAACAGGAACAGCAGGATGTATAACTCTTTCTTTGTTGCCAACATAAGCAACTGTTTGGTTTGTGTTCTTTTCGTAGTCATTTTTTTCCGTTTCAGCAACATCTGATTGATTGTTATTTACAATTTTTACGTCTCTTCTTTCATTGGACGGAGTTTCAACCTTAGATTGTTTTTTAATTTCAACAGTTTCTTTGTGCATAACAGTTGCATGATTTTTGTTGCAAACACTACATTTAATTTCTTTATTACAATTTTTGCTTGTATGAAAGGGAATCAAACACTTAAAGCAAAGTTTCTTATCACGAATAAATTTTATTTTGTCATCATATGACCTTCCTTTAAAGAAATAACAGTTATGTATGTTGTGATTTGATTTCTTGCAAACTATGCATTGCACATTTTTGGGATCAGGTTTTTCGGTTGTTGTAAAAAATACTTTTTTACTTTCACTGGAAGCCTTCTTTGGTATCCTTTCTTCTTTTATTTCTGTTATGTTGCCATATAATGGTAAATTCAATAAATCGGATTGTTGACGAACAAACTCTGCAAGATCATTAAAATTTTCCATTCGTTTTTCTTTCTGAATTTGCTGAATTCTTTTTCTCCAACTATCTCTCATTTTATAAGGCAATTTCATTATAATCTTGTAAATTTCATTAGGACTATTGAGCTGATTTAATGGTGATAGATCATCAATCATGTTATTGCAACTCATCAGAAAAATAGAAAATTCTCGTATTGCTTTAGCGTCCTCATTTTTTATTGTTTTCCAATTATTTAGTTTATCAATATAAGAACCGGCCACTTTCCTTTCGTTACCAAATTCTTCATTCAAAATGTCAAGGGCTTTTTTGTACCCAGTCTTTGCATCTTTACTTCTACAGCTCTTAACAAGTTGCAAAGGAAGCCCTGTTGTATATTTTTGTAGGTAATGCAGTTTATCAGTATCCTCTTCACAATGATCTGCAATCATTGATTTAAAATCTTGGATAAAAGCATGAAATTGCGTTGGGTCTGTACCATCAAATATCTGCGGTTCATGTTTGGGTAAAATAGCCTTTACTTGGTTTCCTTGCAACGGCACTCATAATCTCTTGTTGTTGTGACATTATCCTAATAAAGTTATTTGTACTTTCATTAGGGGTTATTTTAGAGGTTTGATATAAATTATCCTTATCATTAGTTTTACAATTACC
>JABUQX010085608.1:22500-32865 GCA_015478945.1 Trachelipus rathkii
CGCATACTTAACACAGTAAAGTAACTAACATTGCATACAGAACGTAACCTGTTCACCACTTTTTCAAGCGTATCTGTAACATATCATTGTATTTTTAACCTTAACATTAGTAATATTTAACAAGCATTTATCATAACGCTTACCTAATTATCATACAAACCAACGAATATATGCTAAGTTAACAAAGTTTTCCCATCAATAAAGCTAACATATCATAACCTGAACTGAGAACACAATGTACAATGACAAATCTAACATACCTAACGTATGAATAATCTGGTAACATTCACAAAATTCCCCTACTGATCAAGGTAAAGAAGCTAACAGGACATACAAACTCAATGTATCCCCACTTTTCCAACATATCAGCAACAGCTAAAGCAGTATTATCTAACAAAATCCCTTAGCAAAGTGACCAAGCTATCAAAGATACCAGCATCATGAACTATGAACTTACACTACATTCATCAAAGTGTCACTCATATCGAATATAACATCATTTTGAACTATGAATAAACGTAGACACTAGCAAAATTCTCGGGCAAACCTAACATTACTTAGCAAAAAACTTAACCTATGCTCACGGTTCTAACACATCATCATCAGTTAACACAGTAATATCTTACGAAACTTATCATTTCTCTAACAAACCAGTTTTAATTTCAAATTGATAAAAACGATATTACATTTGCATAAAGAAATTAAACATAGCCTAACATATCTAACACTTACAAGGGGCGAAAACCTACAATAGATACTACATTAGAACCTACATCAGGATCTACAAATAAGACATTGACATTTGGACCTATGAATAAGTTCTCTACCTATCCCTCATCATACAGCAAAACTCAACCTATACTGACTTTTCAATCATATCATCAGCAGATAAAGCAGCTTTATCTAGCAAAATTCCTTAACAAAGTGTCCAAACTATCAAAGATACCAGCATCTCAACAAAAAAAAACTTAACCTAGGCTCACGTTTCTAACACATCATCGTCAGTTAACACAGTAATATCTTACAAAACTCATAATTTCTCTAACAAATCAGTGTTAATTTCACACTGTCATAGTAATATTTAACATAACGTACCTAACTTACGAATTAACAGTTTTCATAAGCCAAGAGTATCTAAAGCAAAACATCACCTCCCGAGAGAAAACCCAAGGGGATACGCCCCTTGAAGGGGTGTGAATCCTGAGATGGGGATCACCCCGAAGGGGTGTAAGCGGGCATTACCCCTCCGAAGGAGGGGTAAGGCCTCAACCCTTCGGGCATTACCCATCAGGCATTACCCCTCCGAAGGAGGGGTAAGGCCTCAGCCCTATAGATCAATAGATCACGAAAGGGGTGGAGAGGGCATTTTGATTTACTGATTTAGGGTATGTAAAACATGAAAATTTTAGTAAAAAATATGACCTGAATCAATAGATCAATATATCAATAGATCACAGAAGGGGAGATGAGGGCATCTTGATTTACTGATTTACTGATTTACTGATTTAGGGTATGTAAAACATGACAATTTTAGTAAAAAATATGACCTGAATCAATAGATCAATAGATCAATAGATCACAGAAGGGTAGATGAGGGCATTTTGATTTACTTATTTTACTGATTTACTGATTTTTTGCTTTAAGGTAAATGATAAAATTCCTTGTAAAAATCTGACCTGATTTTTTTCGATCAGATAGATCACAAGGTAGGAGGATAGAGTGGGTGGTTTGATTTACTGATTTACTGATTTACTGCTTTAGGGTATGTAAAAACGTAAATTTTTACGTTTTAAACATGAAAAGCATAAATTTTTTTTAGTAAAAACAAATGTTTAAAGTAAATAAAAAAAAATTAAAATTAAAAAAAAAAATTAAAAAAAAAAATTAAAAAAAAAAAAAAAATAAAAAAAAAAAAAAATAAAAATAAAATAAAAAAAAAAAAAAAAAATAAAAAATAAAAAAAAAAAAAAAAATAAAAAAAAAAAAAATTAAACACAAAGTAAAAATTAAAAAAAGAAACATAAAATAAATATAATAAAATACAATATATGCATGTTTTAACTTAGAAAAAATTATATTAGTTGACGTTTATAAAAGAAGAAAATGAGATTTGAAATAGAAATGTCAGTCTTCAACATTTAGAAAAACGGTTTATCTTTCAAGATGCAATGCAATTGACGACATGTAAATGTTAGAGCAGAATCAATTATGTAAACAGTAATGATATTGTATTATTAAACGAATGTTTACTAACTCGGCACCGCACCGGCTCCAGCACCGGTGCCAGTGCCTACGGTTGGAACCGGAACCGGCTGGAGGCGGAGGCGGAGCGCAGAAGGAGCTGGAGGCTGAACGGAGCGAGGCGGTGATGGAGCCGCGGCATAAGCCTCTGGAGGAGGCTGAACCGGTGGCGGAGTCGAAAACACCAAAGGAGATGCAGAAGGGGAGGGAGCGCACTGAAGGAGGCGAATTAGATTTAGGAGCCGTAGAAGACTACTCAAAATCGAGATCGCTGAGCGATCTCGATTTTTTCGAATGATGAACCCTATGCAGCAAATGCTGAAGAAAACGCTGAAGTAGGGCACAGAAGAAGGCTCAAAAAATTGAATTCCTTCGGAATTCAATTTTTTCACGATCTAATAATAATAATAACATACGAACAACATGTTATACTTCCCTTTAGGCCTAATCTTCGATCACTCAGAAGCCGCAACAAGGGCGTAGCGGCTATGCTCTAAGAAGAAACCACCCCCTTTATACATCCTAGCGACTTGAAATTTCGCCAGTAACGAGCTTAACACCAACATAGAACATATAACAACTTTCAGACGATAACCTCTATTCCTTCCTATCGGAAAAAGGTGGACCAAACGGCCCGTTGGTAACATAACTACTTATATTTATTATATATATATATATATTATTATATATATATATATATATATATATATATATACTATATATATATATATATATATAATATATATAATTATATATATATATATATATATAAAGACCGGTTAAATTGGGTCCTGTGACTAGTCCTTACGTTTGGGTTGAAAATTTGTTTAAGGTGGAAAGTTGTGGTTCGTAAATTTTTTTTACAATTGCTCTAATACTTTGAATGTGACAAAAAATAATTCAATTAATTTGATACAAATACAATATTAGAGAGAATGACAATTCCAAGGTTATATATATCTTAATTTTCCTGTTTAAAACCCACATTTAATAATTTTGAACTTGAGAAACTTTATTTTCTCAAAAGAACTTTAAATTTCACGTCTTTTTTCGTATCTCAATTATGATCGCATGATTGGTAATTTGCCACTCTTTGGCAACTACCCAGTTTGCCTTTAACCCTAAATATAGCCCTCTATATATATATATATATATATATAATATATATATATATATATTATATATATATATATATATATATATATAATATATATATATATATATATATATAATATATATTATATATATATATATATATATATATATAATTTTTTTTTTTTTACTTTCTCGCCCCCTGGCCACCCTCACTTCAGAGTGGCGACACCTCGCTGAGATACCCCGCCGCCGCAATCGGCCTCCTCCAAACATCGCTTAAACTTATAACTTTGTCCCAGATTACCTGGGATGATGGTTAACTGAACTTCTAATAGGAAATTGAGACACAGTCTCGGGCCTGGTTGCTTTTTTGTGCAGATAATTTGATGTGCGTCTGGTTAGTTTTAAACCTGTATCTGTAATATTGCTGGTTTGGGTGGTGGCCGCATCTTTGTTTGTGCCAAAGATGATTGGACTGTTACAGGAAGAGAGTTGAATTCAGGTGCAATTTCTGGTGGATGTACATTTAGTATATTGTTTGGTTGTGGTGGTTACTTAAATATATTTTCAAGTTATGTATGCGTGTATTGTTTTTGTATAACGAGGTGTTTGCCCTGTGGGGGCAGGCTGTATTTAGGATTTGTTTGGGGTACTTATGCGTTGGCGGGTGGTGGGTGTTGTGGTTGGTTTGGGGTTGCTTTACTTGTTTGGGTTTTTGTTTTTAGTAGTGTTGTGTGGGTTGTAGTTGTGTCTGTTATCAATTCCAGGCCTTGTTTTGGGTGGTTTGGCGTTTCTCCCTGGTGATGGGTTTCATACGGGTTCCATCTAAATGTGATGCCAATATAGTGTTGGACTGTCTTGTTTGTAGATGGTGAATGGAATCTTTGTTATGTTAATATGTCGTGTATTATGGTCTTAGTTTGTTTAGTTTCCTATTTGCTGATGTTGATGTTTTCAATGTGTTTTGTGAAGGTTAGGTGTGGTCCAGAGTACCAGAATTTTGGGTGTTTCTTATTGGGATGGCGTATGTTGTTTAGATAGACTATGCGGGCTAGCAGTTGCCAATGGGCGGTGATAGAGTTACTTGATTGTAATTGTGTGATTGGATGATTTGTTAGGTGATGCAGCCATTCTGTTCGTTGTTAGCCAAGTTTGAATTTAGTTGATGTATTGTTGGACTCCATCTTTCTTGCTCTGTCCTCTTTACTGAACTCTCTCTACTATATTCATCTATTATAAATATAATATATTTATTTATTTTATATAATTTTATATACTTATATTTCGTTTTAATGTAGTTGTATGTGAATATTGGGCGCAGAAATGCATGCTTTTATTACTATTTGTTTTATTAAAATGTATATAGTTAAGGCTTAAAGGTTCATACAACCTTATAGGCCAATATATCTTTATATTATATTATATATATATATATATATATATATATATATTATATATATATATATAATATATATATTATATTATTATATTCTATATATATATATATGTTAGTAAAGATTTTGCACGCCTTTGATATTTTAAAGAAACATTTAATAGAAAAAAAAAAAAACAATTTAATAAATTTAATCATCTTGACCAACTTTTGCAAAGGGTAAAAATTTTGTACAACAAAAAGGACAATAAAAAAACGGATAAAATTTACTTTTAATTCTTAAAGTATTCTTTATGGTAATTTAAATATTAAAAATAAAAGATATGATATTTGAAATTGTTAAAGGTGGGAAGAGCTCAAGCCAAAAATCAAGCCTCACACACCAACAGAACTAAGCTCAGCTGAAAAATAAATGGGAGCCTTTTAAAGTTGGCACTTTTAAGGCCAACTTCCTAAATCTATGCTTTTAGTATTATTTGATGATTTAGATACAAATGATGCCATACTAACAAAAGTGAATCAAAGATGCTTTAATGTGAAACTCCTTTTATGCTAACCAGTGAGTGAACAAATGAGTCCAAATGTGGCTTTGACTTAAAAATTAATTTATTAGTTTTATTGGATTCTCTGCCTATCCTCATCGGCACTTATATATACAAAGTTATTCTAACAAAAAGAAAATAACCAAGCCTGATAAGCACATTTCCTTACCCAATAAAATGTAGCTTGAAATCTTTCCTTGCCTTTGACTTATCTTTCCTTTTAGATTATACTAATTATGTTTTTGGCTTCTTGGCCGTCTTCTGGGCAGTGCGACGAGATCTCACCGATAAAAGTAGAAGAGTAATCATTAGTTGTTGGTTCAATTAAAACTTAATTAAGTAATTTTTAAAATATAAAGGTATAAAATCACCTACAAGTAGCATTCGGGTGGTGCGGATAGTAACAGTGGCTGTACTATAAGCGAACAGCCAACTATATCAGTGCTATATAAGATAGTCAAAGTCCGAGGAAGCAGTAGTCAGAGCAAATTTCTTTGTAGTTATTCTAGTAGGAAACTATTCTCGTTTCTCTTTTTCTTTTCCAAGATGAGGCAATTGATCTCATTTATTGGGATAAAATAAATGAGGAGTACCAGGCGTCATCAGTAATAATTAAGTGCATTAATTAAATTGACAGTGACAGCTACTTTACCATAAGTTTTAATAAAAGATCTAGGGGGTAATATAATTTTTTTCTCCATTATTACTTTATCAAAGGGTTTTTTTTGTTTTGTATTCTTTGTTTTTAAAATTACAAACGTAATGTAAAATAAATTACACTTGAAATTAATAAAATATTAATTCTAATCTTATGATATTTGTACATTTGGGGGGATGGGGCGAAGTTAAATTGATCAAACAAGCGAAAGGATGGTTTGATAAGTGTCACATAACAAAGAAAAATTATGAATTTATGTATATATTTTTAAATAGTGAATTCTTTTTTTTTTTTTTTTTTTTTTTTTTTTTTTTTTTTTTTTTTTTTTTAACAGACTATTAAGTTTACAAGCTTCTTTTTTTTTTTAACCCAATAGTTGATTGCCTTTAAAATTAATGAAATTGATTCTTTTTTTTTTTTTTTAATTAAACATTTGAAAAAAGCTTTTAATTAGCCTTTTTAATGAGAATCAATTAGTTCTGCCTTTTACGAATTTCTCATTATCTTCTTGACAGATCCTCTATACTCTCCAAGAGTGTTAGTCTTTTGCTTCAGTTATATCCCCATTGGAAAAAATATGGTTTTGAATATTGTTGCTTGATGGCAACAATGTCATTAACCTCTAATTTAGTATGAACTTTGGCTCTATACCTGTCAGGTTTATTAGTACTTAATTCTCTCAAATTAGTTAAAAATTCAGTATGATACAGAGCATGTAATTTATTTTTCACCTTCTGAAACTTTTTATACATTTTATACAGCTTTATTTCATCCTGCTTTTCATTATTTGGGATCCAATCTGGATCCTCTTCCTCATCAGCTTCAGAGGTATGCAAATGGGGAGCAATTACCACATTAGGAGGTTCATAATCTTTAATTAATATTTCAGGGGTAATTACAAAGGGTATTGAAGGATCAATATTTTGATCATTTAGAAGTGGTTTAAAAGTCAAAGGTCTTTTGTTAATTAACATATGCACTTCTTTCATTAACAAGTGAAATTGCTCATACTTTAATATATTTTTTGAAATACTGCTATACACCATATTTTTAACTTGTTTTACAAGAGATTCTACAACTGAACCTAAAAAACTGGAATGGGGTGGATAGGTGGAAAAGTCCAAACTTTCAATATCTTTTTCCTTCAAAAAATTCTTTACCTCTACATCATTCAAAAATGATTTAATTACTTTGAAGGATGAAACTATAGGTGATCCAGCATCACTTAATATCTTTTTAGGGTATCCATACTCATACACATGCATTTGAAAGGCATTAATGAAGGATTCTGAATCAATATGCTTACATAACAACAAATTTACAGCCCTACTCCACATACATGTTATAATAAGTATGTACACCTTAACATTAATATCATTACTTTTTACAATAAATGGACCAATATGGTCTAAGGCAACCTCCCTAAAGGGAATCTCCTTAGGAGATATTCTAAATTCTGTATAGTCATTCTGATTTATTTTTATTGTCCTACCATATAGTTTTTTGCAAACAAGGCAGGTTTTAATACATTTCTTTACAGTGACATACAGATGGTATGTAAAATTCTTTTTTAAGAAGTGCAAGCAATTTATAGACTCCTGCATGCTTAGCTTTAATATGAGTTTCAAAAATGAGAGTGTTTGTAAAGGGACAATCTTTGGACAATAATATAGGGAACTTTTCATTATATTTACTTTTTAATTTACCAAATTTAGATTTAACTCTAATTAAGCCATCAGAATCTAAAAACAAATTTAATTGATTAAGCTAAATTAGTTGATTTTTACGCAAGAGGATTCAATAATAATCATATGTATCTGAACAAGTTAAATTTTTGGGCCTCCCTTTTCTAAACCCATGACAACTTATGCCTTATAATACAACTCCAGTATTCAATAGATAAGGGAGAGAGAAGGGTTTTTCAGACTTCTACTCTAAAGTTTTTTAGTGTAAATATATACTCCTAATATAGTGAGTCACCACTGCAAATTCCCAATAGATAGAAAACTTGTTTAATGCTATTACTGGTTCCCACACTGATAAGAGGAAGAGGAAATACTATTAATCTGAAAGTTAAAATAGGGGGGGGGTGAATTATTCGAAAGGAACTTCAAAAATGAGAACGTGTCAACACATCATCTTCCAGTTGGACCTTAAAATATTTGTTTTCTGTAACACTTTGTGAGAGACACATCTAGTTACCATGTCTGCAGGGTTATTTGGACCCTTAATATGATGAAAAATAACCTTGTGACTTTCACATAGCCTCATAATATTATTCAACTTATTATTAATTATGGTACCCTTTTTCTCTATCTTGCTGGTCTTATTAACTTTAGCTGCCAACCAGCTTAAGGAAATCATGGAGTCAGTGAAAATATGTAAATTTTTAATATTTATGGGACAAAATGCCCTTGTTAATTGAGAATATAAATCTATCACACAAACCACTCCATGAGCCACTGCAAATAACTCCAACACAGGGATGGTTCTACAAACCCCCTTTGTTGCCACTACTTTGTTCTTGGCAGTTAGATAATGAAGGGAATGTGTATCAAGATTTTTTAAATAAATCACACATCCATACACATCCATATAGATCCTTGCTGGCATCTGTAAAGACCATTATATCATAATGACCAGTGTAATTCCCAATATACCTGGGAATTGAAGGCTCAACACCAGCATTATATAATTTACAAATCTTTTTCCACTCTCTCAATCTGTCATCACCTAAGGGGTCATCCCAAGTGATACTACTATCCATCTGCACCTCATGCAAAAACAGTTTTGCTCTATTTCTACAAGGTAAGGTCAATGCAAGTGGATCAAAGCAACTATTCACAGATGAAAGTATGGTTCTTAAGGTATTGGCCTCTAAATTTAATTTTACAGGTTTATTTGTAAAAAGATCTTGGTCCTTAGACCACAAAATACCTAATAATTTGGTTTGTAAGGGTTCTTCAGAATCCTCACAAATTTCAGATTCCAATTCCATCAAATTTGAACCAAATTGCTGCAACTTAAAGCCATATTGACTAAAAATATTAATTGACTTGTGAAATGACAATTTAATATCAGATTCAGAATTAGATGAAAATGCAAGATTATCCATATAAGACAAATTATAAAGCATATTTCTTAATTTACTTTCAAATGGGTCATGAATATTACAATGTAAAATTAATATAATATATAAGGCAACCATAAGCAAGCTTGGTGAGAACCTCATACCAAAAGGCAATCTGTTCATTTTGTAGGCCACCTCAGAAAAATCATTTATACCCTTAACCCAAAGAAAATGTAATTTTAAAGTATCTATATATGGTAACCAAATTTGATGGAAAGCCTTGACCAAGTCATAGACCAATAAAAATCTGTTGAACCTTAAAAGTGTCAAAGCTATCTCTAATTTATTGTTAAGATTAGGCCAGGTATGGAAACTTGGTTATGAGAAAGAGCAGTGTCATTTGTTTTTTCACATAAATTACTTAAAAATACTACTCTACATTTGGTGCTTTGAACATTTTCTCTGTACACTCCCATGTGGCCCATGAAAGAAACTTCTTTATTATTTTTTAATTTATTAATAGAAACCTTTTCAATTATACCTGATTCTAATTGCTCCATAAAAATGTTATTATACTGTTCAAATTTACCAGGATTTTTCTGAATCTTTTTTAAAGTAGATTTTAAAATATTGGAGGCTAATTTGTAATTATTTGGTAACATGTTTATTACTCTGTTATCCCATAAACATGGAAGTACCAGCCTGCCATCATCATGACACTTTGCATTGCTAATTATATACCTAACCAGTTGTTCATCTTCATCTGAAAAGGATGGCTCATAATATTCATCATAATTCATCAATTTATTAAGTGACATATTAAGTTGCTCATTACTAGCTTTAGAAAGGTTAAAATCATCAGGCAAATTACAGGCAATGTAACTACAAGAGATAGAAGATTCTTGTAGTCAGAAATCATTACCATTCTCTAATACATTATTATTATTATTATTATGAGGACTATCATGAGCTTCACCTTTTTTATTATTATTATTATTATTACTACTTTTTGGAGTTTTCTTTTTTATAAGGTTAGGGATGGCATTACAGTAGTCATTAGTTCTGTCCACAAATTTCTTTACAACATGAAGGTTATTTACATGTTTCAAAATGACAGATTCATTACCAGTAAGCATAATGCCTATACAGGTGTAGAAAAACAAGAATTTTTCATTTTTTGTACCCAAAGTACCAGCATGTACTGGAATAATGTGTATTGCATTTACTCCTAAAATGATATCAATATTTCCCACCTCATCATTCAAAAATTTATCAGCTAATTCTATATTGGCTTTCTTAAAAGATTCATTAATTTTTTCTGAATTTTCAAGTTTAATTTTAGGCCTTATTTCTGGAACAACTGCAG
>JABUQX010085609.1:0-10000 GCA_015478945.1 Trachelipus rathkii
GCTAACACTCCTTCTGAAAAGGCTAATCTCTTTGGTCTTCTTTTTTTTATCTAATTCCACCCCGGACGATTCCGGCTCCCTCCTCCTGCTCCATCCCTTCTCAGGTGTCCAATGTCTCTACCTGTCATTACTCATGATCGAGTACATGAGATACTGAGAATTATGAACGTCCGGAGGCCAGTGGCGCCAGATGGCATTCCTCACTCGTGTTTGAGGCGAGTGTGCTTCGAGCTGTGTAACCTGTCCTCGTTCAACATCTACCGCCTATGCTAAACTAATACTTTTTACCTCAAATGCTGAAGCGCTGCTTTTATTCAGCCATTCCAAAAAAGGACCGCTCCTGATCTTCTTAACTATCGACTATTGCCTTAACTTGTATTTTATCTAAAGTTTTTGAAACTCTCCTTAACTCTCATTTCCTCGATCACATAGAACTCATTCCTTCTTTCAAGATCGTCAGTGACTGGTTTCGACGTTCAGATCAAGCTGGTGAATCCTTTCCTATCTAACGATTTATGGTTTTTCGCTCTTAAGAACTATAGGAAGTCTTGTAGTGGTAGCTACTTGACATATCTAAAGCTTTTTACAGGGTATGGCATGCGTCGCTACTACTCTAAGCATCCTATCCTTTAGGATTCCTCCTCGCTTTGCTTACTCTTGTCTAGTTTTCTTTAAGATTCGTTTCCATTTCAGCTCTTGTTTGATGGACAACCTCTTCCTCCTGTTCTTATTAAATTGTGGGTCCTCAAGGGTTCTGTATTATCTCCCTTTATTCCTACAATATTCAGAAATTTACTTTATCAAACGATCAATCTTACGCTGATACTTCTAACTCTGTTACGTCTTATCTGATGACTCAACTCTCCATTCTTCCACTCGTTTTTCAATTGTGCTCTCTCGTTTGTATCTAGAGTTGCCTCTCGTCTAGCAGCTTTCCGATCAATTCTGCCGATTTGAGTCGGAATTCTTCAGTCGGGCGTAACCGTTAATTCTTGGTGAAGTTCAACCTCTTGAAAAACTCACTTCTTTCATTCTCCCTCTCTAAAATACCTCCCAACTTTCCCTAATCTCTTTGACTGGCTCCTAATGTCTACCTCTAACAACATAAAGCATTCTGGACTGAAACATAAATAGTGAATTGTCTTGGAGACCTAACATCCATCGGGTGCTAAAATGGCCTCAAAAAAGCTTGGAATTCTGTTCAGATGCGTGAATTTTTTTCTTCTGCTAAGATACTCCAGTTATATATAAAGGTCTATTTCGCCTGCAATGGAATACTGTTCCACATTTGGGGTGGATCCGTTTCCACCCTCCTTTTGGATAGAGTGGAAGCTAAGGCTAAGAGGCTTAATAAACTGTCCCATACTCTCTGACTCCCTTGACCCTCTTTCTCTGCGTCGTGACGTAGGTGCCCTATCTCTTTTCTATATGGTAATGACAACGGCAGGTGCTCCGCGAATGAATTGAACCTCTCGCATTCCTTCCACCACTGCGTCGCCCGTCGTAACACAAGAGGATGCCTTGTCTTCATCGAAAAATTGGTGTGAATATTGGAGACTCAAGGATCACTTCATTGTGGTACCTCCTTCTTTCCAGCCACATCTGTTTGGAACTCTTTGCCTTCTTTTATTTTCCCCGCAATATTTAATCTCACTCTATTTAGTCACGCGTCCTGCGCCACACTGAGGGAATGCGGTAGGCAAGGGTAGGGTGGGTTTTAACTTCCATTTAATTTTAATTTTTATTTTTCTTTATGTAATTTTTTTATTTATTTATTTATTTATTTCATTTATTTATTTATTTATTTATTTATTTTTTTGCCTTCTTCCTTTGAAAAGGCATTGCCCCGTGAGTGGGTGGTATAAATTTAAATAAAAAAAAAAAAAAAAAAAAAAAAAATTAATGATAAGTATATTTCATCTATATAAAAAGCAATTCATCAGTGTATGTTTCAAATCATTTCTCAATAAAGAAATAAAATAAAATTAAATTACTCAGATATTATACAGAGTAGTAGGGGGTCCATTCCGTTCGTGCTGACCACCTGACCAGCGATGAGCACAATCGCTAATCAGGTGGATTATTTTTTACTCAGGCTCCTGCGAAAGGTGTTTCTCTCAATTTTAATTTTATTATTTTTTTATATTTTATTTAATTATTTTTTATTTATATGTTTTTTTTTTTTTTAGATTATTTATTTTTGTTTTTTTTTTTTTGATTTATTATTTTTTTTTTTTTTTTTTTTTTTTTTTAAAGGCAAAATTACTTGCGTTCCGCTATTTTGTTTTATATTGCGTTTTGTTAATCTTCGTCATAATTTTCAATCGTCGCGTTCGTCGGGATGAATCGCAAATTCATCGTCAATGGAAGAGTCGCGTTTTTTAACAAGTTTCCGAATCCGCAATTCATACGTCGCGTTCGTCGCGTTAATCGTCGCAGTCATGTCGTTGTCGCGTTTAAGCGTCGCGTTTTTTTAACACCAGTTCCGCGGAGGTCCGTCGCATGTGTAAGCAAAGAACCACGACAACAAAGAACCGTTAAGTATGAAAGGCCAAATAGCTAAGGTGTACTTTCTCATACGTTGTAATTATTTATTATTTTAAACTTGAAACAACGAGAGTTCAAGGCAAGTATTATATTTTTACGAAAACACTTCGTTTTTTATTAAAACTTATACCAAATATTTTATTGATTCTCCGAGAACCATACTATATTTTCAAATTCATCTTTCACTATATATATATATATATATATATATATAAATATATACTTAATATATATATATATAATATATATATATACTATATATATCATATATATATATATATATATATAAATATATTATTTATATAATATACCTTATCATAATACGCTTTTATGCAAAAGGAATTATTTGGGTTTTTTAAAATATTGTAAAGGTATATTGTTTCATCAAACTGGCCAGGTCTGCAATGTAACTATATTCTTTACAGCTCCTGAATAGGAACTTCCTCTTCACCCATAAGGTGCAAAAGGCATTCTAAATAAACAAAGACATTCGAGTTTTTCAAAAACTCCATGCCCTTATTAATCTACCCAAATAACTATTCATAATTAACATAGCCTGAAGTTATAATAGATAGCTTTTCAATTTATAATAAAAATAATTTAACATATTTTTAATTAAATAAAATAAAAATATTTATTTAATATTTATCCAGAATATAATAAATATTTTTCTCCGAGGGTCTAACTAATATAATTTATTTATTAACTAGTCCAATTTATTTATTTCACTACTGTATATATATATATAATATATATATATAATATATATATATATAATATAATTATATATATATATATATAATATATATATATATATATATTAATATATATATATATATATATATATATATATAGATATATATGATATATATAAATGCTATCTTGGCTTCCTCTCTGAAATCCGAAAAAATTTTATTTGAAATCATTTTTAATTTGAATTTAATTATTTTTATTATTTTAATTTATTTTAATTTTTTGCGTAACGTAATAATTTTTATTTTTATTTTTTGGTGTTAGGTTTCGTTCAGCGAACTAACACGTGGCATCTACAAAGCGAGCGAGCGAGAGAGAGAGATGAGAGAGAGAGAGAGAGAGAATGAGAGGAGAGAGAGAGAGAGAGAGGAGAGAGAGAGAGAGAAGAGAAAGAGAGAGAGAGACAGTAAATAGTATATATTATATATATATTAATATATTGTTTGGCCATGATATTTCGGCCTTGACCTTGTCGGATAACCCTATACCCAGCCTACACCTAGCCTAAACCTGCACCTAACCTAACCTAACCTGTCCCTGACCTAACCTAACCTAACCTAACCTAACCTATACCTAACTACCTAACCCTAACCTAACCTAACCTAACCTAATCCTAACCTAACCTAACCTAGCCTAACCTAACCTAAACCTAACCTAACCTAAGCGTACAACCTACACCTAGCCTAACCTATCCTACATCCCTGCACTAGCCTCCACCACCACCCTTGAGCTCAGCCAGGTTAACTGATGCCTAGCCTTTGGTAGGTAACACACACACACACACACATACAGCACACCCACTTACACTATACACACATTCACTATTGACACTTACACTCACCATAGGACCTACACTTACATTTACACTTAAACACACGTATAAACACACGACCAACCCTTTGGTCTTCCAAGGGTGACAATTTTAGCCCATCCTAATTTTAGGCCTTAAACAATTTTTATTAAAAACAAATTTTCCGCGACACCTAAAAACTGTAACTCATTACAGACATCTTTTATATTTTACTTAGTACTTTTTAAATTTATTAAATTTTTAAAAATTTTCATGTAAGAATTTTACTACAATGTCGAAATTTTTATTAAAAACAATACTTTACAGAACCTTAAAGACAGTAAATCAGTAAAATCAAACCAGCAGTGTTACCTAACACCTAGGGGGATTAGTATGCTTTTGTTTTCTGGTTTAACTGCTTTAACTCATGTTGTTACTGCTTTAACCTCATGTTTTACTGCTTTTATACTCATGTTTACTCGCTTTAACTTATATGTTTACTGCTTTAAACTCACATACTTTAATTAACATTACATGGCCTTAAAGCAGTAATCAGTAAATCAATAGAGGTGTTACTAACCTAGGGGATTAGTCATGGCGTTTGTTTTACTGCTTACTGTCTTTAACTTTCTGCTTACTCGCTTTAATTTCTGCTTTACTGCTTTTAACTTTCTGCTTTACCGCTTTAACTCAAAATATACATTACATACCTTAAAGCAGTAAATCAGTTAAATCAATAGAGGTGTTACCTAACACCTAGGGGGGATTAGTATGCTTTTGTTTTACTGCTTTACTGCTTTAACTCATGTTTTACTGCTTTTACTCATGTTTTACTACTGCTTAACTCATGTTTTACTGTTTAAACGTTATATGTAACTGTTTTAACTTCATATATTTATTAACTTTATTTTATTTTATTTTGTTTTGACTCAGCAATATTGTTTTATTTAATATTTTTATTTTTTTTATTATTATATTATTATTTCTATTATATTCTAATTATTTTATTTTTATTATTATACTTAGTGTTTTTTACTTCATTCCTCATTACATATGAACGTTTAGATACACACACACACACACACCCTTACACACCTTACACAGACATTCACTATGACACTATACACACATTCACTATGACACTTAATTTACCCATAGGCACTTACATTTACACTTATATCATACTTCGCACACACACACACACAACACAACACACACACACACACACACTTACACTTATTAAGCACACTTCATCTATGATGTACTTATACACACTCACTATGAAACACTTCACAATTTATCATAGACACATTACATTTACCTTACACTCACACACACACACAGATTTACTTAACTCACACAGCATTAATCTTACACTCACCCCAGATGTCTTACACACACAGATTTCACTTTACACTTCGCCAACACAGTTAACACACACACACACACACACACACACACCACACACACAAACCCACGCACACTCACTTACACGTAATAAGTATAATTTATTAAAACATTTATGTTTAATAGAACACGTACATTTATTATAACTCATTCAAATATACTAAAATTATTTCAAAACGTTTCTTAAAACTTCTAAAATAAATCAATCATTATCTTGAACAAGAATTTATTAATAACTGTTAATACTTTTTGTTTATAAATTTATAACTATCAA
The DNA here is from genome assembly GCA_015478945.1 of Trachelipus rathkii. NCBI lineage: Eukaryota > Metazoa > Arthropoda > Malacostraca > Isopoda > Trachelipodidae > Trachelipus > Trachelipus rathkii. The sequence continues at coordinate 5,772 of JABUQX010085609.1, forward strand.
GTTTTAAAATAACTTTTAAATAATTTTATGAAATTTTATTAAAAACATTATATTTTACGCTACCTAAAGCAATAAATCAAGTAATCTCAGTAAGGCCAGCCCCCTAGCACCCCTCTACATCAGCTATGCTGCGTTTTGTTCTATTGACTTACTGCTTTACATCTTCTTTAGCCATGTAATAAGTATAGAAATAACAAAATAAGTTCTTCTCTGCTAACATAACATGTATTTTATTAAAATCATTCCATGAGTTTTTATTTAAAAATAACAATTATTCCTTACATTTATATTATTACACATGAAATTAACATAAAAATAAAATTTCAAAGTTTTTTAAAATAATTCGGGTTTATCTTTGATTATTATTATATTATCTATGTACATTGACATTCCATCACGAGAAAACACAAAAACCCGCAACTCCTTAAAGATACGAAACTGACCTCTCTTTGTAAAATGTGTTGAAATAACTACTTTAGGCCTAATTTTAGGATAATCCTTTTTGTAACCCGGGGGGATTTAGGCCTAATATAATGTCAAAAATATATTTCAACCTGACCTTTTTCTGTAAAATGTGGTGCAATTAACTACGTTAGGCCTAAATTATAGGCCTAAATTTTAGAGGATAAGCCTTGTTTTGTAACGGGCTATTAATCCTATATACCAGTCAAAAAGGTAATTCCCTGTATAGACAAGAATCTTGTTATGCTTATTTTTATAAGATATATTTCGAAACATGAAACATGCTGGTCGGTAAGATCCTTTAAGCAGGTAAAAAGGAAAAGTATATTTTCCTTACTTGTGATTGTCGGGGTAATCCTTAATCTCTTATTGACTCGCATGTGATTGGTCGAGAATTATATTATCGTCTTTTGAAAATTAACTTTGTTGCTTATAACCTTGTATTTTGAAGCAGGTGTGGTGTTTTTATCTTTTAGGACCCAACTCATTTCTAAAATCACTAGTCATTTTAGCTCTTCAGGTGCAAACAAGGTATCTGATTTGTATTAAAAGTGTTTTATTTTTACTAAATGTATATCATTTTTATAATAAATACTTACATTGAGGTATAATTATTAATTTCACTAGAATAGAATATCAATTAATTCACTAGTTAAATAAGCTAACCACCAGGGCTCAGCATTAGCCCCACCCGCAAAGGACAGGAAACCCCGCACCCGCAGGTGCGTCGCCGCGTCCCCGCCCGCCCGGCGTGCGCCCGCAGGCGCAATATTTCCGCGTTCTCGCCCGCCGCGTGCCCGCAGGCGCAATATTCCCGCGCGAATGAAATATATATTATATATATATATTATAAATATATAATATATATATATAATTAATATATATATAATAATATTTGTGTGCGGGTGAGTGTAAGTGTCTATGGGTGAACGTAAGTGTCTATGTGTTAGTGCGTAATGTGTGAATAAGAGAATGTGTATGTGGTGGTAAAAGTTGTAAGTGTAAGTGTCCTATGGAGTGTAACTCTATAAGCTGAATCATCAATATAGGTGGTATCAAAGTGAAGGCCATCAAAGATGAGTTCATCAAAGATGAGCCACTAGAAGCTGAGGTACCTAAAGATAAGTATTAAAGTTGAAGTGCATCAATAGCTCGAGGCATCAAAAGCTGAGGTATCAAAGTTGAGGCATAAAAGCTGGAGGCATCAAAGTTGAGGCATCAAACTGAGACAATATAGTTTGAGAGCATCAAAATGCGAGGCATCAAGTTAGGGATCAAATATCGAGTGGGTGGGTGCGTATGTGTATAGTGTGTGTGTGTAAGTGTGTGTGTGTGTGGTGTGTGTGTGTGTGTGTGCGTGTGTGCATTGTGTGTTCTAAATAATAAATAACAATAGCCATGAAGTAAATAACACTAGTATAATAATAAAATAAAAATAAAATGTTTTAATAAAATTATACGCTATGAATCGTGTAAGTGACTTGTGCGTGTTGAGTGTGTTGTGTGTGTGGTGTTGTGTGCGTTTGTTGTTTGTGTATGGGTGTTCTAAATAATAATAACAATAGGCATAAAAAGTAAATAACACTAAGTATAATAATAAAATAAAAATAAAAAATGTTTTAATAAATTATACGTTATATGTGTAAGTGAGTGTGCGTGTGTGTGTGTGTGTGTGTGTGTGTTGTGTGTGTGTGGTGTGTGTGTGTGTGTGCGTGTGTGCTGTATGTGTGTTCTAAATAATAATTCGCTGCGGGAATATTGCGCCTGCGGGCGCACGCGCGGGCGGGTACGCGGAAATATTGCGCCTGGGGGCGCACGCGGCGGGCGGGGACGCGGCGGGACGCAACCATGCGGGTGCGGGTTGGCTGCATTTGCGTGTGGGATGATGTAGAGCACTGATGCTTAGCTTATGAAATAGTGAATTATAATTATTATTTATTCTAGTGAAATTAATAATTATTCCTCAATGTAAGTATTTATTTATAAATATGATATACACTTAGTAAAAATAAAACACTTTTAATACAATTCAGATAACTTGTGCACCGCTTATACAGCTAAAATGACTATGATTTTAAAATGAGTTTGGGTCCTAAAAGATAATAAAACACATCTGCTCAAATACAAGTTTTTTAAAGAACAAAGTTAATTTTTAAAAGACGATAAAATAATTCTCGACCAGTCACATGCGAGGTCATATAGAGAAAAGGATTACCCCGACCAATCACAAGTAAGGAAAACATTTCCTTTTTTACCTGCTTAAAGGATCTTTCCGATCCAGCATGTTTCAGTTTGAAATATATTTATAAAAATAATAATAACAATGATTCTTGTCTTATACAGGAATTACCTTTTGGAACACTGGTATAGGATTAAATATTAGCCCGTCTTACAAAAAGGCTTATCCTAAATTTAGGCCTAATTTAGGCCTAACGTAGTTATTGCACCACATTTTACAGAAAAAGGTCAGTTTGAAATATATTTTGACCTGGAATAGGCCTAAATCGCCCCGGGTTACAAAAAAGGATTATCCTAAATTTAGACCTAAAGTAGTTATTTTAACACATTTTAAAGAGAGAGGTCAGTTTCGTATTCTGTAAGGAGTGCGGGATGTTGTGTTTTCTCGTGGATGGATTGTTAATGTACATAGATAATAATAATAATAATAATAAAGAAAAACCCGAATTATTAAAAAACTTTGAAATATTTTTAGTTAACATCGAGTGAAAAATATAAATGTAAGTGAATAATTGTAATTTTTAAATAAAAAAATTTAGAATGATTTTAATAAAAATACACTTGTTATGTTAGCAGAGAAGAACTTATTTGTTATTTTTATACTTATTACATGGCTAATAGATAATGTTAAAGCAGTAAGTCAATAGAACAAAACGCGGCATAGCTTAATGTAGAGGGGTGCTAGGGGGCTGGCCTACTAGAATTCCCCCTTACTGATTTTATCATGCTTTAAGAGTACGATAAATATATGTTTTTAATAAAATTTTCATAAAATTTAGTAAAAGTTATTTTAAAATTTGATAGTTATGACTTGATAGTTATAAAATTTATAGACAAAAATATTTACAGTTAATAATAAATTCTTGTTCAAAGATATGATTGATTTATTTAGAAGTTTTAAGAACTTTGAAAATAATTTTAGTTATAGTTTGAATGAGTAAATATAAATGTACGTGTTTAATTAAAACATAAATGTTTTAATAAATATTATACGTTATATTTGTAAGTGAGTGTGCGTGGGCTGTGTTGTGGTGTGTGTGTGTGTGTGTGTGTGTGTGTGTAAATCTGTGGTGCCGAGTGTAAAGTATTCTGTGTTGTAAGTAAATCTGGGTGTTGGTGTAAGTAAATTGTGTGGAGTGTAAGTAAATCGTGTGTGTGTGTGATGTGTAAAGTGTAAATGTAAGTGTCTATGGATAAATGTAAGTCATAGTGAATATGTGTATAAGTATCATAGTGAATGTGTGTATAAGGGTGTGGTGTGTGGTGTGTGGTGTGTGTGTGGTGTGTAGTGTGTTGTGTGTGTGTGACCGCTGTGTATAAGTTAAATGTAAGTGCCTATGGGTAAAATGTAAGTGTCATAGTGAATGTGTGTATAAGTGTCATAGTGAATGTCTGTATAAGTTGTAAGTGTGTTGTGTGTGTGTGTTCTAAATAATAAATAACAATAGGCATGAAGTAAATAACACTAAGTATAATAATAAAAATAAAATATAAAAATAATAAAATATAATATAAAAACTAAAAAATAA
>JABUQX010085610.1:0-5000 GCA_015478945.1 Trachelipus rathkii
TTCCTTCATCTGCGCCTTCTGGAGAATATCTCTAACGCTCTTAATTTTTTTTGAACAAACCTCACACTTCTGGTATAAATTTTTTTACCTACTATGCATAAATCTGAAAACGAAATCCGCCCTTCAAGAATAATCAAAGGTCAGTTTAATTCCAAGTGATTGTAATTATATGTATTTCTCTAGACTCATCCACCAGATTTTCCGGTACTAATATTTAGCTGTGCTGTAGAGATATCAACCGGCAAGCATCTCGCCCTATAGTGAACTCGCTTATGACAGGCTTCATCACTTGTTTTCAGTCCTTTATTAGGTCCCTTATATAACCATCAGTCTCCTTGTTCTATAGCTATCTCTTTGAAATCTACACTCTTGAAACTTTCTTATCATTCCATTTACCTTTTTTACTGTAGTTATAGTATTTAATACAAATCCTCAAGCATTTATCATATCAGTTTCGCTACTATATCATTAATATTATTATATTACTACTACTACTAACTTACTACTCCACTACTACTACTATCGCTTTTTTTATTATTATTATTCTTAATTATTTATTATTATTATAATACTATTATTTTCATTATTATTATTATTTTATTATTATTATTATTATTCTTATTATTATTATTATCTTAACTTTCGCTTTTTATTTTTTTTCTTTTATTATATTACTTTCGCTTTTATTATTACTTATTCTTATTATTATTTATTTCGTTTATTATTATTATTATTTATTATTTTATTATTATTATTATTATTATTATTATTATTATATAATTATATAATTCCGCTTTTATTTTATTTTTATTATTATTATTATAATCTCTCCGTAAGTTTTTGTTCTTTACGTATTTAAAGGGCTCAATCCTTCCACTACGGAATTCAGAGAATTCCATCCACTAACTCTCCTCCAGTTGTAACTCCGTCTCCATGGTATTTTGTTTTGCCACGCCCACTCCCCATTTTCTATACAAGCTAGTTGCAATTGCAAATCCCCAGCCTCTATAATCTTATCTCTTTCGTTAGCCAATTTTGTCAAAATTATTGCTAATTTATTTTAGCCCTTTGAGACCATTTAAATTAACGTCAAATTTTGAATGGCAATTTCAATAATTTCCTCTCGAATTTATGATTTTTTCGGGCACCTTTTTCATATAAGGTGTGATTAACATGTGCTAGTCAGACAGTGATCCCTCTTATTGGAATTAAGTAGCATATGTTTTGTAACTGTTTTTGACGCATAAGAGTTCCTTAACCAGCTGTGGGGCCACTTCTGCCTCGGTGAGTATGGTACTATAAGCGCGAATTTTGGTTGATTTTTCTCTCATCAGTGCACTGCTATACGTGAAGCTTCGCTAACTCGTGTTCTGTATCAGTTTCCTTCATCAGGACGAAACAGGGTGGGGCACTCATCGCCGTTTAGCTTTCTTGAAATGCCGGTCTGCTTCCACCCCCCAAACCTTTTTATTGGAGGCGGGTTTTCTTTCAACATTTTCGTTAGGGGTTGCAACAATTGGGCCGCTCCGACTATGTTCATTCGGCAGAGTTATATAGTCGAAGAAAGGCCCTAGCTGTTTGATAGTTGTTGGTTTTGCAACATTCACACTTGCCTGATCTTTTCTTTGCTAGGCCTAACGCCCTTCTCGCTAATGTTGAAACTAAGAATTGTTTCTCTCGACCGCCAAGTAAAAACATTTTTTTGGGTTCGAGATAATTTTCATATACTTTATCTCTCCAACTTTCTCACCCCAGACTTGCTCTTCAAGAGTCGAACTGGCAATTAGGATGTCTCTAGATACAAAACATTCTTAATCCCCAGGCAAGATTGCATGAAGCGCTGAAGGCCTAGAAAGAACACTTATGTCCTTGTATCAAATAGTTAAAGCTGTAGTTACCAAAAGGACAAGAATAGTGAAATATTTCTTTGTTTCCTCGCTGACTGGCCGTTATAGTAAGCTTGCCGAACGTCTAAGCCTTGTTAATAACTTGCAATGTTGCAATTGATATTATATATTTATACTTAGGCAGAGAAAAATTGTCAGAGGTTGATCTTTGGTTCAATACTCAATCAACGATAGCGACCCTTCAGTCCGACTTTGGCAAGCTAGTTGGTATCCGCCCAGTGCCTTCGCACGCGCACCGACCCGTTCATAATTTTTTGATTTCCCTCTTGCTTTCTAAAATATCTGTACGTTTCTCCAATCTCAATGTGTTTCGCATCGCTAATATTCCAATGGGATTTCTTCTGGAACCACTGCCAAAATTTCTTCTATCAAACGAATCCCTTCTATGCCCATCCTCCTATAATGCATTTCCCCCTCCCCCTCCCTACAGTTTGTACTATCGGTTGGTGCGCGGAGCGGAAATCGTACCACACTGTTACCATAGCTCCCGCCCCTTTCTTCCTGTACCTTTGTACAGAAAAGGCATCTTTTGAGTTGATCATTTTTAATTTAAATGGTGCTTTTAGGATTTAAGAATAAGATTTGGTACTTCCTCATCGTTAATTAATTAATATTCGCAAAGCGGTTATTTAAAGAGACAGCGGGCTAGGGGAGGATCGAATTCGAACATGATCCGTAGTCCCAAGCCTACATCGCTAAGAAAATATATCAGGTTTCGTGCTGGGCATTATAATAGTGACTAACGTCTATCGAACCGTGTTCTTTGAGAAAGGCATGCCCGAGAACATTAATATTTGATATCTGCCGCTAAGCCATGCACATTGTAAAACGTATCTACCCAGAATCCATTTTTTGATCACCTTTTTCATAAATGTTCATGCGCCATTTGCGGCGGGCACTGCCAATCGGGGCTCCCTCCTTATCTAATTTAGAAGCACTCATAAGGTTGAGGCAACTCCCACAGTCTAGTAAATAGGATTCATTGCTAGTCTTATCCGAGATGTAATATAGTTTATCAAAAATTATATTTCTAACAGCTGCAACGATTTCAGTAGAGTTCAGAAACTTCCATCACAGCATTATCAGACAAGTCACATGCATTTTTTTTCAATTATGATCCCTCATGCTTATCGAAGAAGAAGCCTCCTTCATTCTAACTAATCATTATTTTCGCAAGGGAATTTCGTCCCTTCATTAATTAAAATTCATTTTTATTCAATATTTTATCAAATCGTATAAGTTCCAGTCGAATCGCTTCCATTCGTTCCCAGTGATGGGGGTAGGGGATGGTTGACTCGTCGTGGCGGCAGCGCTCATTACAATCGTATTATTTAATAAAAGGAAAATCCTCTCTTCTAATTCTTCTGCATAACTAATCCTAATTGTTTCTGATTTGGAATAGAATATAATCATATATTTGAGCCAAACTTATTTAAAAAGTGAAAGTTTCAATAATTTTACAAATGAAATCTCATTTCCTTCATACATTTTGTGGGGTATTTCTCCTTGGGTATTCTTCAAAAAGTTTCTTAAAAAGTAAAATTTAATAAATCTTTTAAATTAATTAAATATCAAATGGCCTCACCCTTTTTCACATCCGCTTTTTCTAACTATTTCTATAAAATGGCATTAGTTAGCATGTCATATTATTATAGACATTTTATAAGCACGGTGCATATTATTATATTATATGTACATTAATATTTTCTGTTAGGTAATTATTTTATAAAATCGTATACTATGGTTACTGTAATTTTATATTATAATTAGCTATTAATCTACTTGTTATTATGATATCGTTATATACGTCTTCTACTATAGTTAATAATTATATTTCCCGCCAAAATTTGATTTATTCATACAAGTTGGGTTAAACATCACAAAGGTTCTATCAAAGGTTCCCCAATTTACCCGATCTGGCGGGAGTCGCTACGGACAGCTTTCCATTTTTGAAATGTTGAACGTTACTGTTGTGGGGGTGGAGGAGTTGACGGGGGGTTTGCGATATCAGGTGTACATTGGACCAATAATCGCCCTCACATCGACAATGAATGGTGGCAAATTTCTATGGAATACAAGGCTTTCTGTACTAGGCCAGCTGCAACGTGTAAAGTTGATCGGTTGCATTTTCTTCTCTTTGAATTTTGAATCATTATTGGGGGGTATGGGGAATTCTTCGATTGACACGTGTTTCGCGAGCTCTACTTGACGCTCTTGGCTAGTGACTTCATTTCTTCGGCCGATTTTCATGAGAGATTATCAGTCGACTTATCTCCCTCTCTTGGGCTGAAGTCTCTCGTTGAGCGACTTGGTGACTTTTTCTTCTGCTGGTCGTATGGCGTTCACAGATTGCCATTCGTTTCTCCCCCCGCGGGGGATTGGCGAGCACGTTTTTGGGAAGTAAATTTGTTAACGATGTCGTCGGCATTTCAATTTTCTCAAAATCAAGGTTCTTCTTGTGTCATGAGGGAGATCTGCAATTGCTTAGGCACTCGTAAGAAGAAAGGTCTCTAATACAATTTTGCATCGGTTGTCTGTTATGAGATCGAAAAGTGGATAAATTCCCAAGCATTTCTTTTATTCTAATGCTATCGGATGGGAGCTTCCCTCCTCATGCTGATTGAAAGACTTCTTCTTCTGAGTTCTTAGCGTGGGTGCACTAAAGTTTTTTCCTATTCCCTTGACTGTTTTGTATAACATCGTCCTTAAGGGGAAGTTTCAACGAATTTGTAATCTTGCTTGGTAATTTTGATGCCAAAAGTCTTACCCTCTCCCTTTGATCGATGATTTCATTAAGGTTAAAGATCTTGTTGTTTGCCGAATCCACTCTAAGGCATTGAACTCGTTGAAGGGGGGAATGGCATTGAGCGGGAGACTCTTCTTTCTTCCCTTTCTCCCTACGAGAGTGGGGGAAGGGTGACTCTTCGCCAGGTTTGCTGCTTCATGCTTCTCCTTGGATCTCGTTTTCTCCGAGCTGTTTTTTCGTTTGTGATTTGCGTCATCTTCTCATTTACCCTCGATAGAGGGGCTACTTCTGAGGAGTGTGATGGGTTGACGATTGAGACCGATACAATAGCTACGTTGTTCTCTTCG
>JABUQX010085610.1:7500-17500 GCA_015478945.1 Trachelipus rathkii
TGTTGCGTGCGCGCCTCCTGCACGTTAATCATCATTGTCATTGTGTCGTATTTTTATTATTATTATTATTATTATTATTATTATTATTATTATTATTATTTTTCAAACTATTTTTCGTTTTCATGATTATTATTATTTATTATGATATATTTATTAATATATTATTATTATATATTGGATTATTTTAGTGATAGTTTAGATTATTATTTTTACAGGTCTTAATGGATGAATTTAAGATGAAATGTTAAAACAGAGAGAGAAGAGAAGAGAAGAGACGGAGAGAGAGAGAGAGAGAGAGAGGACGAGAGAGAGAGAGACGAGAGAGAGAGAGAGAGAGAGAGAGAGAGAGAGAGAGAAAGAGAGAGGAAGAGAAGAGAGAGAAGAGAAAAGAGAGAGAAGAGAGAGAGAGAGAGAGAGAGAGAGAGAGAGAGAGAGAGAGAGAGAGAGAGAGAGAGAGAGAGAGAGAGAGAGAGAGAGAGAGAGAGAGAGAGAGAGAGAAGAGAGAGAGAGATTTTAAAAGATGGACAAATTGGAGAAAGCTAAACCAGCGGAGCATGATAAAGGGGAGAGTGGAAATATAGAGATCAGAGATCACAGGTAAGAGAGAGAGAGAGAGAGAGAGAGAGAGAGAGAGACGATGAGAAGAGAGAGAGAGAGAGAGAGAGAAGAGAAGAGAGAGGAAGAGAGCAGAGAGAAGAGAGAAGAGAGAGAGAGAGAGAGAGAGAGAAGAGATAGAGAGAGAGAGAGGGAGAGAGAGGTAAGAATTTTAAAAAGCGTGAAATTTTTATGTAAAGAATGAGGAAATGTTTTCGTGTTGGAGAAATGGTTGAAATAGAGTGAAATAATATCAGTGTTTTCCAGGCTTAATATTGAGGATAATAATGTTCTAGTTTTCCTAAATTTCCTAAATTTGATCTAGTTCTGATATCTCTGTGTTCATTACAGAAATATCAGAACTCGATATCACTACAGTGTAATGGAAAGACTTCATGGAATTAATGAAACAGAATTATCGGCAGAAAGAAAGGAGGAAAAAAAAGAGAGATGGGAATTTATTGAAAAAATAATGAAAAAAATATATATTCAAAAATGATTTTATGAATTACGGGTAATAGAAAATATATATTCAAAAAGGATTTTTTTAACATCTCGGGCACTGGTAATCGAAGAAAATATATTCAAAAATGATTTTATTTTTACATCTCGGGCACGGGTAATTAGAAAGGGAACATTCCTCTCATTGTTCCAAGTGTACCATTTTGTATTATTTTGTAGTGAAAGGATTCATGGAATACATGTTGGAGTGGCAATGGTGGTTAGAGAAAAAGGGATGGAGGTTTATGGGAAAAAAATGAAAATCCATACCCCAAAAAAGTGATATTTTGTCATCCCTGGCAACGGGTATTGAAAAAACGAATATTCTTATTCCAAGGGCTGAACTTCTTGTACCTGTGATTCAGGAGAATAAAGTGATTGAATCCACAATGAAAGAAAAGTGGATTCAGGAGAATAAAGTAGATGAATCCTCTGAGAAAGAGAAGTGAATAAATCCACTTTTCGTTGTAATACAAACGAATTGAAACGGCTTATTGTAACTAGCCGTTGTAATAGGAATTGGTAAATGGGAAGATAAATAAGAACTGGAATTGGAATCGGGTATAAAAATAACATCATATTAAATAACTCGAATCATAACTGATATTAGAATTGCATGGTCCTAAGTAGTCTAATCAGATTATTAGTTATTATTATTATTATTATTATTATTATTATTATATTTTATTATTATTATTATATTATTATTATTATTATTATTATTATTATTATTATTATTATTATTATTCGCAGCCTGTGAAGAAGAAGCAACGCATACGAGTGATCGAAATGTGGATTGAGGTTGCGCGCGAATGTTTCAACATCGGCAACTTCAACTCACTCATGGGCGTCATTGCGGGCCTCAACATGTCGCCAGTAGCGAGGCTCAAAAAAACGGTAAGAAAAGTTTTAATTAATATATATATATATATATATATATAATATATTATATATATATATAGATAATATATATATATATATATATATACTATTATAATATATTATATATATATATTAATATATATATTATATATATAAATAATATATATATCAGAGTGGCACCCGCTCTTTAGTCCGCTAGTTCGCTCCGAGCGGACTACCAGAATAGGTGCGAACTACGGAAGTGCGGAGTCGTCAGGAAATTAGCGAACTTGCACGTGATCAAAAAAAGGTTCCGCTCTTTTGTTCCGCACCTTTTTAAAAAATGAAAAATATAGTTTACTTATTAAGAAATCTTATTGGTAAGAAAGAAAAGAAATATCAATTTTTATTACTAAGTTTATAACTATTATATTTTTAGTCTAAGGGACTTATTGTTTTATAATTACACTTCCAAATAATCTGCACTCCGCTAAGTACCATATATAATAAATAACATTTAAATTGATTTTATAAACTGAATGATTAATTACCCTCATCTATAACTTTAATCAATTATATTATTACTATATAACTAGGCATTATCTAAATCAATTCTGTGTAAAATCCAAATAAATAGTATATATAATATATATATATATATATATATAATATATATATATATATATACTATATTATAATATATTATATATATATATATATTATATATATATACTAATATTATATATATATAAATATATATATTTGGTTTACACAGAACTGATTAATATATATATAATATACTATATATTATATATATAATATTAATTAAATTTTTTATTTATATTATATATATATATATATATATATATATATATATATATACTATAATATATATATATATTTATATACGTATATATTATAATATAGCTACCGAGCTTGTATAGGGAGCATAGATAGACTTGCAGAGTCGAGGCTTTCATGGATCCTACTAAAGTCTTGGACGAATAGGACCTCTTATGGAAGTGACAGGGTGTCAAAATATTTCAGAAGGACAGAATGATTTAGTGAGACCTTAAACTTGCAATGGACTCTGGAAGTGAACTAAACCAACAGCACTCCTCTCACCAGGACATTTTTCCCCTTTCAGCATAGGAGAATTTGTTGAACTTGTTCATAAAATATAATAACCTCTCCCTAGTTCTGCGTCTGTAGAGCGAATATTTAGTATAGGTGGGGATATTTTGAGGGCAAAGAGTCAGCCTTAACTGCTTTTAATTTTTAGCAGCTAATCTTTTTGAAAGGTATATGGGCTCTCTTGTCCTTTGAAGACGACAATGAGGTTTGTAATATTCATTCAATTTCATTAATATTATAAATAATTTTTTTTGAATTTAACTACTATATAGGATTTAATATTAAAATCTTTTGTGAAATCGCACATTATTAGCGGAAGACGTGACGCGGACGTGCGGACTTGCGATAGCGGACGTTTGATGGTCTGAATAATTGCGGAGGAGCGCTAGCGGACTACGTTTTTTCGAGGTGCGGAGGTGCGCTAGCGGAACTACCCCTAAATGAGCGGGGTGCCCACTTCTGATATATATATATATATATATTATATATATTATATATTAATATATAATATAATATTATATTTATTTATTTATTATGCTACACTCTTTCCCGCTTGAGCGGGGTAGTGGTACGTATCAGCCTCTCCCACTCACACCTCCCCTCCTCTCGCCCTCACCCACCTCCTCCCCCCCACTCTATCCCTCGCCAAAACCCTACCCTCTTCCTCCCTCTATCCCTCCCTCCTCCAGAGCTCCTTTATTCCATCATCCACCTCTCTTGGTTCTCCCCCTTCCTCCTCCTTCCTATCCCTCCGACCTCCCAAACTCTCCTAACCCATCTCTGTTCTCCATTCTCCCAAATGCCATATTTACATTCCCTTCTCCGCTCTTCCCACCAGAACATTCCTCCAATCACATCTCTCCTTCACCAACCTATTCCTAATCCTCTCCCTTCTACTAACCCCACACACCGCCAACCCCTTCATCTCACATACTTCCAACTTCTTCCTGGACCTGCATTCAACCCCACTTTTTTCACACCCATACACAGACTGGTCACACAAATTTTTCAAACAAGTACTTATCTTAACTTTTCTGTGAATAATCCCCCCTTTCCATACTTCTCTCAGACCACCACCCAAAGCTCTCATTCCTTCTCACTACTCTATGTTCTATGCTCCATCCTCCCCCTACCCAAATCCATACAACTAAAATTCTAAACATCTATACTTCTTCCAAAACTGTACCCCCACTCGACTCTAACCCCTCCCCCTCCTCTCTTTCCTCCCTCCTCAAACACTAACACTTTACTCTTACCCGGATTTATTTTAAGCCCCTTTTGTCCGCACATTCTCTCAAACTCCCTTCACCAAATACCTCAATTCTTCCGCGTTCTTCGCCACTAGGGGCAGTATCATCCGCAAAAAGTATCATGTTCACTTCCCTTCTGACATTCCCATTTGTCCATTCCACCCCCCTCCCCTCCCTAACCATTCCTCTGTACAAACACTCTCCATAAACAAATTGAAAGCCCGCACATTACACACCCCTGCCCACTAGTCCTCTCACCACCCCAAACATCTCACTTTCCCCTCCTAACACTCTCACACCCATTCTACTATTCCTAAAAAGGCCCTAATACCTTTACCTAGTTTACCCCCCACTCCATTTTCCTCCAACACCCCCCAATTCACCCCTATTCACTCTTTCATATGCTTTCTCTAAATCTAAAAACACCCATACCTTTCCCTTTCCTCTCTATACTTTTTTCCACAAGCATCTTTAGTGAACACTTGGTCCACACCCCCTCTTCCCTCCCTAAATCCTCCTTGTTGCTTCCCCCATTGAGCTACGCCAGCGAAAATCGACCAAAAATTCTTCCTCCGTTTAACCCTTCACTCTCTATCAGATTCTACAATACACTTTTCCTACCACACTTAATAGACATATACCTCTATAATTCCCACATACCATCCTATCCCCTTTCCCTTATACAGGGAACCAACCATCCTCCCAATCTGTGACCTCACCACTCTGCCAAAATTATATGATATAACCTGTTACAACATTCCTCCACCCCAATATACCTTCCATTCTGTTAAATTTTTCCATTCTCACCCCATCCAGACCTGCGGACTTCCCTTTTTTTTCTTTATTCAAGGCCCCCAATAATTTCCTCCATTTGTATTTCACCTCCCCCTTCCCTCCCCAATTACCCCCCATTCCTCACCTCATTGCAATCATCTCCCTGCCCCCACCCACTTCATTTAATTATCCACTAAAATACTCCCCCACCTCTTCCTCACCCTATCCTCTCCTCCTATCCATTCCATCTCTCCCTTAATCCTCTCCCCAACCCCTCCCTTCTTCTTCCTTTTTTATTTACTTCTTTCCAGACATCTTGCTTCCCGATTCAAAATCTTCCGTCACCTTTCTACACCACTCATCTTGGCCTTCTCTTCGCTCTCTCCACGCCCTCTTTGCTTCAACTCTAACCCCTTCTATATTCCCTCCAGCTTTCTCTCTTCCTACTTCCAACCATTTCATAAGCCTCTCTTTCTTTTCACCACCTCTTCACTCCTCACTCCACATTTCACTCCTTTCCTCTGCTTACACCACCCTGTTGCTTACTCCACATACCCCTCTAGCCTCTTCCACTTACGGCCTTCTTTAAAATCTCATCCACTCCCCTTATCACCTCCCCACTACACGTCCCTTCTCACGTCCCCTCCACATATCCTCCATACCCCTCCTAAAACTCCCTCTTACACATATATATATATAGATATACATATATATACATATATATACATATAAATATATATATATAATATATATATATATATATATATATATATAATATATATATATATATATATAATATATATTATAATACTTAACGCCCAGACACGATTAATACTAGAAATAGTAAATACTGTATATAAACTTAAAGTAAATAAATTAAACATTTTAGGGCGAAAATGAAACTAAAGCAAATAAAAAAATTTTTGTTGCATGTTTTTTGGATCTAGTTTGTTGCACGACATTCTTAATTGAATAAAATGTAATGAAATAAATGCTAAGTGTAAAGAAAAAAAAAATTTTCCTTTTTTTATCACCTAACCTTACCTCATTTCACCCCTAGAAACATAGGAAAAAGATTTGCCATAGACACATCTATTTATTTATTCATAGAGGCGACCTGCGAAATTTTTTTTGATCCGACCTCCCGTTCCGTCTCCGTTAGTAAATTTGTCATATATTATTTATTTATATTATATATATATATATAAATATATACTATATATACTATATATATTAATATATATATATTATATAATATATATATATATTATATATATATATATATATAAATATATATAAGTATATAATATAATATATATATATATATAATGTGTGAGTGTGTGTGTGACCTTAATTCTAGGGTCTTTCGCAGTGAAAACCACCGGAGACCCCCAAAAATATAGTGAAGCAAAAATCTGTTAAAATGCGACTTTCAAAGCTGGCACACGCGTTTTCACCGGACGGGGCGATTAGCCCCTCCCTACCCCTAGTCGCTGATGGCGGTAAATTCATTAAATTTTCGATTTCACATCATGATTAACCTTTGTAAAAATGTTTAATAAGAAGCAATGTCTCTGTAAGAATAATTAACATAATTAAATATGAAATTTGGGAGAACTATATAACTTTTTCAGTTTTATTTCTCGATGGTTTTTATAACGTTTTTCTTTCCTTCCAGTTAATTTTAAACTTTTTATGTGAAAGTTTCTTGAAAATCGAAAAGTAAGTCTTCATTGATATCGGCGCAAAAAAGGCGTTAAGATTAATGATATATATATATATATATATATATAATATATATATTATAATATTAATATATATATATATATATATATATATTATATATATATATATATATATTATATATATATTATATATATAATACTTATAGTTTTTTACAGTTTACATTACATTTTCTTTCCACGTTTTTTTTTCATTTTTTTTTGTTGGCTTTTTGGTTTGATATAAAAGTTATTTGGAATATAAAACATATACCCACTTTAATAGAAATAAAAATCCTATAACAATAGTAGTAGTAGTAATAATGATAATAATAAAATAATATAATAATAATATAATAAATACATAATAATAATAATCAATAATAATAACAATATTACTAATGTTTTGGTAATTATATATATATATATAGTATATATATATATATTATTATTTATATTTATATATAATATTATATATCATATAATATATATTATATTATATATATATATATATTATAATATATATATATATATATATATGATAACTCACCAGTGACGATTAGTGACGATGAGCTATAAATATATATAGTATTATATAGTATATATATAATATATATACTATATATAATATATATATATATATATATATATATAGTATATATATATATTTATATATTAATATTATTTATATATACTATATATATAATATATAATAATATATATATATATATATAATATATATATATATAATATACTTATATATATATAATATAATATATTTATTATAATATATATACACACGAATAAAGTTCTCCCAGTGACATGTGATGACAAGTTCTATATATTATATATATATATATATATATATATATTATATTATATTATATTATATATATATATATTATTTATATATTATATATATTATTATATATTATATTATTATATATATATATATATATTAATATATATATATAATATATAATCAATATATTAAAATTACCATACATTTAACATTTGCATATTATATAACCATGAGAGTCGTTGCACTCTATAATTATAAATTTGGGTTGGGAGATTCCTCATCTATGTGTGTGTACGCACGTGCTTCATGTAAGCGCGCTTCTTGGTGTGGTGTATGTTGTTATGTGAGTGTGTTGTGTTTGATGAATAACTCTGAAAGTATTGCAAATGCTCTTTAATTCTCTTGAATGAATTACGTACTGCAAAGTTATTTAGAAAAATAATATTTTAAGTCTTATAACTTTAAAATCAATTACAAAGCCTTACGAAGTAGATCTATATATATAATATATAATATATTATATATATATTATAAATTATAGATATCATTATATCGTATATATATTAATATATATATATATACATAGATATATATATGTATTATATATATATATATTATAACCTTGATACTATTTTATTTAATTGATTATATGTTGATAATATATATATTATATATTATATTAATATAATATATATAAAATATATTATATAATATATATATATATATATATATATATATATATATATATATATATATATATATATATACACTATATATGTTTTTTGAAAAAATGGTCTGATAAGTAATATATATATATATAATATATATATAATTATATTATATTATATAATATATATATATACACACTATAGAGGTTGACCGGAATTCGGTCAACGGTCGAATTTCAGGTTTAATTCGTAAGCGGAATTTATTTCTCTTCTGAAATACCTCTAACATCTAGAGTTCACTGCATGTAAACATTTCTTCTATCAATAAAGATGTTAAATATTTTGGTAATAAACTGTTTATAACTAAACACTACTTCACCCACTACTTAGTATATGCAATTTAAGTTATAAAAAGAATAATAAATTTATGTATACACAAAGCCAACCACTGCCGTCAACTATCAATGAATGCAAGTATGTAAATATTTATTTTTTTCATTTTAAATTGAACGGTATTGGGGAGCACAAACAACAACGCTCCATTGAAAATTTTAAAATAAAAGAAATAATAATCTGTATAAATATCCAAATCATTCATATACTTAAATACCAACCCCTTTAAAAGTTACAAGGAAACAATTAGCTTTCACATCCATAGCAAACAATCAAACATGAATTGCTTGATTTTGATGAAGTAATTTCTCAAATCTAACAATATCCTTTTATGGTGGCTGGCCTTTGAGTACTCATCAAATATGGGGGGAGAAGACCGGGGGCTTTATAAGCTAGACTTGAAACGTTCTTTTTATGGAAACGTGGATGGCCTAGTGGATAGAGCGCCCGGTTACTGTTACAGCGACGTGGAGTCCAGTGTTCGAATCCCGCTGATGGAGAGTAAAATCTCCTTTGACTCATTCATTATTTGTATCTATAGTTATATATTGTGATCTCCAGTTCCTTATTCCAAAAGATCTTGTACCCAAAAGTTTGGGGAATTTGACTATAAAACAAAAGTTGCTTACCACTGTCTTATTCGAAGTAGTTTCCTTGAGCATCATCTATACAGCGATTCCAGCTTTTTACCCTGTGATTCCATTCATCCCTGGAATTTCTCAAGTGTGAGTGCGTTGAGGACCTCCTGCAATTCATTTTGGATCTTCTCAGTCGTGTTAAAACGATGTAATATCGTCCGTAATTTCATTTTTTGGGAATAGGAAAAAGTGAAAGGGGGAAACGTCAAGCGAATAGGGTTTGTGTGTGTGTATCATGTGTATGTGTAGAATCACTGTAATGTTTTTTTTATAATTCAGTAATTCTCGAGCAACTAGTGATGTGTGAGCGGTTTCGTTGTCATGGTGAAGAAGCGAATTGTTGGCTTCTCCACCGAATGCCTTCCTTCAGCCGCTTCAAAACCACATAGTAAAACTTGTCATTGACGTTTTGACCAGGAGATATGAATTTCTTGTGGATAATCCTGTGAATGTCAAAAAAAGAAAGAAAACATCAACATGGACTTGCTGAGAACTTGATGCGCTTTTTTCGGCCGCGATGAATTTGGCGACTTCCACTGCGACGACTGCTGCTTAATCTCAGGATCATAACCGTAAACCCTTGATTCAACAGTTATGATATTAGAGATGAAGTTGCTGTTATCTCTGACTTGTCGTTTGACCTCCGTACTGAAAGAAACGCGAT
>JABUQX010085611.1:0-24659 GCA_015478945.1 Trachelipus rathkii
GTCTCGCCTAAAACCACTTCTATCATCTTCTCTTCAAGGGAACTTGCCAAAATTTTTTACGCATTCGACTCACCGCTCTCTCGTTCAGCGTTTCCAAACAAAACAAAAGCAAGCAAAAGTCCATTGTTTATAAAAGGAAGTGATACTCAAATAATTACCCAACTAACAATTCATCTACCATAGTTCCCTTCACTTCCGTTCCTTCTTCATTCATGCCTCTCATCTCCAAGCTGCGGTCATGTTAGTGCTCTCAATCTTTTTCAAATGATCAACTAAAGTTTATATACGATGTAAGTGTTGGAGAAAATAGTCAGGAAAGATTTTTGAACAGTTTACTGAACTCAATTTACACTATATGACGGTACACTGGGATAAAAAAAATATTATAACATATTACTGGAACGGAACATGTAGACAGACTTCCAGTTACTGTAACTTGTGGTCCCCTTGAGCAATTAATAATCGGAATACCTTCGATTACTTCAGGTAGCGGACAATACTAAGCTGGTGCCGCATACGAGTTACTAGAAAGGTGGAACATCAAGGAAAGAGCGCAAGCACTTTGTTTTGATACAACAGCTGCAGACACAAGTCGATTTCAATGTGCTTGTGTAACACTCTCTACTTGATTAGGGCTCTGTCCCGTGAGTTGGATGGGTGACATATATATATATATATATAATAAAAAAAGCGCGCACACACACAGGTCGATTTCAAGACACTTGTTTATTACTAAACAAAATTAAATAGAGATATGCCTGTATTTACCATTTCGACATCAGTTGGAAATGAAATTATTTCTGAAGAGAAAGAGGAGCGTTGTTTTCGGCAATCTTGGGCCTGTGCTCTCACACTATTTTTGTCATGTGTATGGATAAATGTATAAGAAGAAGGATGGCGCTGAAGGAGGAAGAGGGGATGGCTAATGGTAAATGATGCTGATGATATAGCGATGGTGAAGAGATATGGAGTTATTACAAAGGGTGATGACAAGATAGTCGGAAGTGCTACGGGACGAGGAGGTGAGGATGAACAAAAAGACGGAGGTGATGAAGAGAGAGAGAGAGAGAGGAGGAGAGAGAGAGAGCACGAGAGTAGCAGAAGAGAGAGAGAGTTTAGAGAGAGATGAGAGAGAGAGAGAGAGAGGACGAGAGAAGAGAGAGAGAGAGAGAGAGAGAGAGAGAAGAGAGTAGAGAGAAGAGAGACGAGATGAGAGAGAGAGACGAGAGAGTGCATCCGATGAGAGGATTAGTATATCATGAGCAGAGAGAGAGAGAGAGAGACGATGAGAGAGAAGAGAGAGAGAGAGAGACGAGAGAAGAGTATGAGAGAGTAGAGAGAGAGAGAGAGATCCAAGTGGATGCGAGTCGTGTTGCTGGGACACGGAAAAGCTTGCTTACCTGGGAATGATCGGTGATTCGGGGGGGGGGGATGACACGGAAGATCGTCAGAAATCTCAGAGAGTTGAGGCAGCTGTACTCGTATTGAGGAATATGGCCCATGTGCCAAGGAAGGTGAAGGTGCTTATTTACAGAGGTGGGTATCGTTATCAAAAAGTAGCTTCCGTTATCGTTACTCGCTTAGTCGGAAAATAGTTACAGTTCCGTTTATCCGTTATTCTTCCCGTTTCTTTTGAAAGGAAAAGTAACGAAGTGGCGTTACTCTTTCCGTTACTCCGTTACTTTTCGCTTTTGACTATGACATTAATTACGGTAATCTTAGGTAATTTATTGGTTTGGTGTATATTAAATTTTAACATTATCCTCTCAGTAATTGAAAAAACATAACCTCATTTAAGACCCTAGGGCACTCATCAAGACTTAGTCCCTTTCACATCCACTGCATTTAATTGCATCCAGCAACTCTGCCATTCACACTCTCCTACACCACACCTGCATCATCCGTTCCCCCGTTCCCTTATTCATGCAAACATATATACTAAATATTTAAACTCAGACACTTGTTAAAGCTGCTCACCATCTAACATAACTTCACACCGTGGACTGTCCTCACTCACAACCATAACCTTACTCTTATTTACGTTTACCTTCAAACATCTCCTTTACTCTATATTCTTAATGTCTTACCCTGCCAAAATCTCTCTAACCAATTAAATCTTCCTCAAAATTCTCTTACATATTCGCCACATCCAAATGCCCAATCTCATCCGCACCAGAATAGGTTAGGAAACCCTCCATCTTCCTTTCTCCATCATTCTAACACAATTCCCTGCCACCCCCACCTCTTACTAAACGGTTTGCTATATTTGGTAGTGGTGAATTTGTGACAGAACTTACTCGGCGTTTCGAAACTTTGAGTCCATTCTTGCACTTGCTGCAGTGACAGAGATGTACCACCATGCTGCACTTTCACTCATCAATTGATTTTAATGGGTTTGATTCCTTCACTCCCATAAAAGGAATAATGAAACGCTAATGCTCTTTAGTGCAAGTTGACAGTGGTGCAGCCAGTTTTACACAACTACAGCGCCCTTGTGTAGCTTTCCAGGATAATCGGGCGATGTTGCCAGATTTTTTAAGGTTTTCATTAAGCTCACCCTCGTAGAACGATTGACATAGACACAAAACAAAATTTTATCGCTTAATATTAGTATTAATGCACAGGGTTACCTTATAAATTATAAAATGAAAAACAAAGTTCGAGATTAAATAATTTACTCGAGTTTCTATTCTCCAAAACATTTTGAGATCTATTAAGATTAATTTTTAAAATATTTCATTAAATAAAAGCAAATGATTTATTTTTAAAAATGTACTGAATTTGCCGATTAATCGTTTCTTTTCACTCAGCACGGTTTTGAAACTCCAGTGGAAACAATAGATCACCCAATCGGAAAAAGATTTTAATTATAATAAACTCCCAGTCCCCTGGTAGACCTATGTCGGTCTTACAATTAATTTTCGGTTCGTGCTAGAACTTGTAAACTTTGATGTAAATGGCTCAACAAAACTACATATTTAACAATTCAGTCTCTCCTTACCGTAAACTATAACAAAAAGAATAGATATGTAAGTGACAGACGTCCTTTCGTATCGAATATGCCAATTTTCAGTTTGGTATTGATAATATACCTAGTGTAGCAATATTGCAACGTTCATTGGTTATAACCAAAATTTACTCTATACCCTACTGTGGTAATTATTTTTTCTGCAAACGGAGCGCTCCAAATGTTATGGCGATGTTAATACTGATGAATATTTTTTATTCTCAGAGGAAATATTTACCGAGACATTAATATGTTGTCTCTATTTGTCAAATCCAATATCGGAAGCAGATTCTTATTTCATTTCAATTTGCTGGTGGACTGTAATGCCAGGGTTCTGGGAGAAAAATCTTAAAACCTTAGGAGCTCCAACAATCTCTGTCGAATCTTCTGTTAACATTAATTCCATTTACAAAAAGCTTTATTTCATTTTTTAAAAAAAATTACAACCACTTAATTAAAGTATAAAATAATATTAAAATGGCGAGATGAAAAAATAAAAGCATAATAAAATTAATTTATTCAAATAAATAAATTAAACAAACTAAGACTACAAAGTATAAAAAATGCAACCCAACATCCATTCATTATCAAAGCACAGGAACACCTATTGCACGCCAAGAGACTATGTAGATAAATAATGTACTTGTATACCCTTTATGTTCAATACATTGCAAGATAATGAATATTTAAAGTTTTCATTTGATTGACTTCTCGTAATTTATGATTCAACAAAAATTACTTTCTTTCTTCTTTATCTACCTCTTTTCCCCAAGACTGGGGGTAAGGTTCGTGGTCATGCATCGGAAAAGATAAGCAGTAGAAGAATAAGAAAAAAGTCGAAAAGAAAGCCAGCCTTATCGCCCCCCTCTGTACCATTAATTAGTGAGAATCGTCAACAGACAGAATTTCATGGGACCGCAACGGCCCTCACTTTGGTAATCGTCATGTAAGGGGTTCATCCCCTGGCCCAGGGGGCCACAACCAACCCCCATACAAAACCCCGCCATTCCACTCCTATTATGCACCTTTTATTCTCGCCTCTCCCAAACTCACATTTCTCTCCTTCAAACATTCGTTTCACGTAACTCAATCCACTTTTTCTTCGGTCTCCCCAAGCCGGTCGCTTCCCAACACACTCGCCACTATACATCCGCTTACCAACCTTGACAATTACCTTCTACATCGAAACTACTTATGGCATACTTTATTTATTTCTTCAGTTATTAAATCCCCATAAGGCATTAATATGTTCATCATCCTAACTTTATTAATTCTTTCACACCTAGCATGCCCCCTAAGATTATCCATCTGAACCAATTGAACTTTAGATCTATACTTCTTATTCCAGACCATAGTCTCGCTACTATAACAATAACAACAGCTAACAACATACCTCATGTAAGACCCTAGCAAGCACTCAAGACTTAGTCCCTTTAACATTCACCAACGTTTAATTGCAACCAGCCACCTTCCTGTCCCCCCCCATTCCACGAACTTTCCTACCTATACAACTCTGCAATCATCATCGTTCCTTCTCATCCAACACATACCCTAAATATTTAAACTTCGGACACTTTTCCAGGTGCTCACCATCTAACAATAATTCACACTGAGGACTGTCCTCACTCACAACCATAACCTTACTCATATCTACGTTTTAACTTTCAACCCCTTATTTAAACCTACCTTTCGAAATCTCTCTACCTATCTTTCAGAAGTCTTTCAGATTCCCCACACAGAACCAAATATCCCGCATATAAAGCACAGGAACACCTATTGCACGCCAAGAGACTATGTAGATAAATAATGTACTTGTATACCCTTTATGTTCAATACATTGCAAGATAATGAATATTTAAAGTTTTCATTTGATTGACCTCTCGCAATTTATGATTGACCAAAAAATACATATTCATGTTAAAATTAAATAATCCTAATTAAATAATTTTTAAATTCACTAGTACTAAAATTTCGGTGCTGAATATTTTGAAATCCAGATACCAAGTTGAAAGAAATTTCATATGTTACCTATGCAACAAAGAGAATAAAAAAATTAATTATCGCTACAAATGACTATATAAAAAAGGAAATATAGTAAAAAAAAAACTACCATGAGATTTTTCACTTTACTATAAAATTTATTAGATAATAAAATAATAAGATGATTAACTTTATTGTAAAATTTCTTCATTCTTTTCTGGAGGAGGTCCACAAGGCTGAACCATTTTTTCCATCAAGTTAAATCGTATACGAGCTTTCGTTTCATTTTCTGCAACAGCTACAAGATTCAACAGGTCGAAGTGTCCCATAAAAGATCCGTAGGTATCTCTGTGTTGATTTACACACCATTCAAACTGACTAGTGTCCGCATGACCTTAAAAATTATTTAATTAATTAAATATATATATATATATATATATATATATATATATATATATATATTATATTTATATATATATATATATATATTATATATATATATATATATATAATATATATATATATATATATATATATATATATATATATATATATATATATATATACGGTACGGTATATATATATAATATATATATATATATATTATATATATATAATATATATATATATTATAATATTATCTATATATATATAAATAATAATAATATATATTATATATATATAATATATATATATATATATATATATATATACTATTATACAGTGAAGGCGAGTGGTGTGGGGTAAAATGTGTGTGCTGGAGTGGAGGAATGAGAGTGGGAGTAGTTGGGATTCTCAAGAGTTATTTGTGGCACAGAGCTATGCTGGATTTTGCTTGTGCAAGTACTAGAATACTATGGTTAAATTTAAGTTTGAGAAGGTCAAGGTATAGGTGGTTACCAGAGAAAATGAGAATGGTTAAAAGGGGATTGATTTCTGTGGGGAGAGAGGTATGTGTGCAATTATCGTGTGAAAGTATGATTGATTTTATGTTGGGGGAAAAAGATGTTGAAGTAAGTGATGGATGCTAATCAGTGAGGGGTTTGTGGTGGAAATAACAGATCAATATGGAAGGAAGTGTATGAAGAAGTAAGAGTGAGAAGTTAAATGAACAGGGCTATGAGGAAAAGTATGCGAGAACACTTGCAAATAAATCGGTTGAAATGTGAACAAATTTTAACTGAGCAAATCTGGACGCAAATGAAAGAAAGATTTGTTAGCAGTGCATAATAATTATGTATGGCGGTGTGCTAAAGTAGGAAGTAAGAATGGCAAGAGTGAATGGTGGAATGAAGAGGTGTTGCAAGCGGTAAAAAAAAAAAAAAAAAAAAAAAATGATGGAATGTGCTACGTCAATGATGATGTTTCGAAAGAAATTTGTATGAAAAAATATAGTGGGGGGAAGAGGAAGACTAAAAGTTGCATACGTAAGAGAAGAAAGGGAGGGGGGAAGAGGTAAATGAAGAGTCTGGAAGGAGGATGAATTGAGACTTAAAACGAAATAGGAGGCTGTTCTGGAAGGAAGTAGGAAAGGTTAAGAAAGAGAGTAAGAGTAATCTCCCTAAAATTATGAACAGGGATGGTGCTTTCGTTACTGGTGAAGTGGACTTGAGGAGAGCGTAGAGGAAACACTTCGAAAGTCCGTATAACGTTGGCAGTGGTGAAGAGGTGATAGTGAATGGATGGATTTGATGGTGTAAGAAGTAAATATTTTGGGGATGAGCTAATAGGTATAGAGTGAGAAAGTTGATGAAAGATAAATCAGCAGGTATAGATAGAATTACTGGTGAAATGATCAAGAATAGAGATGAGATTGTAATTGAATGGGTATGGAAGTTGTGTAACAAAGCGTTTGTGGAGGTTTAGTTTCGAATGGTTGGAGGAGGGCAGTGATAGGACCCTTTTATAAGGGTAAGGGTGATAAAGGGAACTGTAGAAACTATATGGGTATTAGTTTATTGTTTTGATTTCAAGAGTGCGTCGACTGACGGGCTGATTGTTGAAGAACAATGTGCATTTAGAATTGGCAGACGTGTAGATCAAATTTTTACATTGAAGCAAACAAGCGAGAAAATGAGAAAACAAACTGTATTTATGTTTTACGGACTTGCAACAGGCGTACGACAGGATAAATAGGGAAGCCCTGTGGCAAGTGTTAGTGATATATGGTATGGGTGGTAGGCTTCTGAATGGAATCATTAGTAAATACGTCGATAGTGAATTGTGTATAAGAATAAATGAAATGGAGTGAATGGCTTTAATATTAATACTAGAGTGAGGCAGGGATGTATTATGTCTCCATGGATATTTAATTTGTATATGGATGGGGTGATGGAAGAATTAAAGGTACGGTTAGTATGGGAGGGTGTTAAGAATGATGGAGAATAAAAGAGAGTGGAGGGTGTCCTGCTTATTGTACACTGATGATTTGGTTTAGTGTAACGAGTCTGAAGAAAGTTTTGTTTGTAGGATTGGTAGAGGGTGTGAAAAATGAGGTTCTTGAAAGTAAATGTAGAGAAAGAGTGATAGTGGTGGGTGAGGAGAATCCACATTGTGAAATCATGTTGGATGATTAGCAACTGGAAAAGTATCCGAGTTTAAATATTTAAGATAATGTTGGATGAAAAGGGAACGGATGAAGCGAGTGGTGGTGCAATTAAATCTTTGGTGAAGGCAATGGGACAACGTCTGGCGTGCACTGGGGTTTTCTGAATGAGGGTATGTTGTTATCGGTATTAATGTATAGCAGAGAAACTATGGTGTGGTGGTGTGGGATAAGAGGTACATATCTAAGGTATAGCCTATTCAGATGGATATTCTTAGCGGCGTGTAATGTGTGAGAAGAATTGATATAATGAGTGTGTTGGGAGCTGTGTGGTATGAAGAAAGGTATGAATGAGAATAAATGAGAGTATATTAAGATGGTTTGATCATATGGAAAGGATGGATCATAGTCAGTTGGTTAAGAGGATGTATAGATTTATGTGTGTTGGGAATCGACTAGCTTATTAAACTTTAAGGAAGAAATTCAATAGAGAGCTTTATTTGTGTATTCGATTATTTATTCAGAAATAATTTTTCATGAAAGAAAAATTGTGATATTATTATGAATAAATATTATACTTACTAAAAGTCCATATCGAATAAAGTTATTGAACATCGTTGTCTTAT
Source organism: Trachelipus rathkii (assembly GCA_015478945.1). Lineage (NCBI taxonomy): Eukaryota > Metazoa > Arthropoda > Malacostraca > Isopoda > Trachelipodidae > Trachelipus > Trachelipus rathkii. Next base: position 8,159 of record JABUQX010085611.1, read on the forward strand.
TTATTTTAATAGTAGATATCTTGATAAACAAAAGGAAAGATTTATTCCTTGGTATCCTCAATCCTTTTTGAATTAATTAGTAATATTTATTCACTTGTATTTGTTTCCATATACCTAATTGTGATTTTGCAAGTTTTTAATAGTTATTATCTAATCTAGGACATTGCTTGAATATCAATAAATATTCCTCCCCTTCCCATTATAAATTCTCTTACTCCAATTCCTTTTTTTAAATACCGTTCTTCTCTCCTTCACATAACTTCTTCATTTAATCACTTTTTTTAATGTCTATATTCTTTGACGATCTTTTTAAAGATCACACCTCACGGGCTTAGCCCTATTCAAAGAAGGGAATTCCTCTAGGTAATTGCTACCTAGAAGCCGGACGAGAGATCGATCCCTGGCTTCATACCACGCAAATCAGTCGCACTATACACTGAGCCACGGTAAAAAGAATAAAATGAGAACACAAAGAAAACCCATTCCCCAGCAAGAGGTAATTGATTTAGTATAATTGAAAATCTAATTATTATTTTATGGTGATTGGCACGATCAAACCTATGATTAAGGAGTTTCAAGTTGCTTAAAATAATGATTTTTTTTTACGTAGACAAGAGTCCAATTTACTAAAACGCAGAACAGTGACAGCAATTTAAAAATTAGGATCTTGAAATCAGATTGATATTTATTTATTATTTTTTTTTTATAGCAAGTATTCGTTAAACAAGATTAATCTTATAATATTGTTAAACTAAATTGGAGTAATTATTATTATTTTCACGGAAATATTCTTAATTAATACTTTCGTTTTAAGAGAAAGAATATTGGAAATGCACAATTACGTTAGAAGTTCATTCCCAAGAAGAGAATTTAAAGCCTACATATATGTATATTTTTAAAGACACTTATTTGTGTGAATATCATCAAAGTAAAAATGATATATAATATATATATATATATATATATAATATATTTATATATATAAAAATATATATATATATATATATATATATATATATATATATATATATATATATATATATATATATATATATATATATATCTCATACACAAACACCACCACACACAAATCACTAAACAATACCAAACAAATCCAATCATTCATCATAATGCTCAACAAGAAGTCACACACATAACATAATAAACCTTTGCATCCAACCTCACCACGCTGCCCCAGAAACTACACTTCAAATCTCACCCCCATTTTAAACCTCCCAAACCCCATAATAGGTAGTGATTGCAACCCATATCACTCAACATGGTACAAAGCCCAATGTGCAGACCAAAGATGAATTCATTTAATATCAAACCTAGATCATCTAAACATCCTCAACAATAAAAACTTCCACACTAGAATTCCACCACAAATAAACCAATCAAATACATCAACAGACCTAATTCTATAGTTCCCAAATCTGCACATAAAACTCCGATGGTCTACACAAACCGACCTAAACTCTGACCACCTTCCCATAATTACAAAATACCAAACTACCAACAAACACAACCACACTTTCAGGAAAACTTTCACAAATTACAAAAAAGCAGATTGAACAAAATTCTCATCATACATAGAAGATAACACACAATCTATAACAATTTCAAATACCACAACTTTAATTAAACACTGCTATCCAAAACTTCACTTTAATAATTCAAAAAAGCCACTAATCTAAATATACCCCGGGGAAACCTCAAAAAATATAACCATACCTTTACACCTGAAATCTCAAACTTGATTTAACAATGAAAACCTACTCAAAAAAATCAGCACAGCGCACTCAACAAATTAAAGCAAATCAATAATTTAGACACACAACTTACAAAACTAACCAAAACGCACACTTTAAATAATTTTCAAATCCATCTAACAAAAAAACCTGCAAAACACAAGCAATAGAATGTGGAACACAATAAAAATATTAAGCAATGCAAAACACAGCCCAATTCCCACATACGAATCTATAAAAAATCCCAATACAAAATCACAACAAACAACGAAACATTTTGCAAAACAGTCATAAACCCACCCATCCACAAAATAGGAAAACAATCAAATCTTTTAAGAAAATAAAAAGCAACCTTGACCAAACAGTATAAATAACACCAATTGACATTAAAAACACCATAAAGACCCTCAAAAACTCACCAGCAACCGGCTCAGATAACATCTCAAACATCCACATTAAACACTTAGGAAATACTGAACTAACTCATTTAACACACATATAGAACAATTCCATCAAATTAATCACATTCCCTTCCTCTGGAAAAGAGCAGCTATCATTACAAAGTTAAAACCAGGAAAAGACCCCTTAAACCCCTCTTCCTATCGCCCAATTTCACTACTATCCACTCTGTGTAAACTCCTAGAAAAGCTCATACTGAATAGAATAAAATCGCATATCCCCAAAACAAAAGTACCAAGAAAACCACTCGACCACAACAGCTTTCACAAACATTGTACAACCAATAATTAATAGACGACCTAATAAATCTCGGACCCACGCATAAAACTTTACTCATAGCAATCGACATAAACAAGGCTTTCGACACAGTCACCAGACACAATCTAATACACAAAATAATAAAATCAAGCATTTAAAGAAATGGTTATCAAACATTCATTCGGAAAGAACAGCCCAAATACAGATCAAAAACAAGAAATCACGTACATTAAAAACGACGTACCACCAAGGAGCAATCCTATCCCCTACACTCTTCAACCTATTCCCAGCATATCTTCCACAACCACAAACAGACAAACAAAAGTGCATATAGTCTAATATATATTTAAACTTTTGATATAGAGTTAAAGCGAACTATCCTTGGTGGATTCTTAATTTAAGTTAATGGGTAATTATTTAATCAAAGTTATCATCAAGTCTTATTTATATTTGTTATTTCTTCAGAACATAAACTCCATTCAATGATAGAGATTCAACTTGAAATTATAAATTGAGGAACTGATCTACTTTGGCTTAGAAATATTTCTGATGTCATGTGAACAAAGTGAAATTACTAAGAAAATTCAAAATTTACTATTAACACAAATTATAACAAAATCGTAAAGAATTGTGTCATCATCTGAATCAATCATTTCGTGATATTTCTTACTTTGTGATTAAGTTGCAATTTCTGTCTGAAGGATTTTGAAATGAGCACGGATGATTGGAGGTATAAACAGCAAAAGAAACATCACATCTGCTTTCTTTGCAGCTCTTACCGCCCTTTCTTCTTCTTCTTTATAGAACGGGTCAAGATAATTCATAAATTTCTTTAATAAGGATAATATATACAAATCAAAATCTTGGATAGGAATATTTTTAAATTGCAGAGTCTACAATTCTCCTTGATCAAACCCCATCCACTTCATATAGTTTTATATCATATGAAAAAAGTCGGTCTTTTTGTGTGTATCCACTTTCTATAGTCATCTATCACATGACAACAGTATTTTTTTCTGTTTGCCATCAATTGCTCTACTTTTTTGTTGAAAAAATTTGATCTTTATTATTTTCACAACTCTGAAAGGTTTTCATTTAATTTTCAGATTATAAATGTAGAAATATTTCTGTGAAGCGAATTCAATGAAATGATTCTACAATCTTGGCCATTTGGCAAAAATGAATGCCCTGAAACAATGAATTTATGGTCGATTGTTCAGATGTTAAATTGATGATCCTGAGCCAGGTTCATCAATGTCGAGATCTCTTCAATATTTTTTTTGTCCAATACATGAATCTGAGTACAAAATTACATTAATATGCTTTTTCTGCCTCTTGTCGAAAGTATTTATCAAGAACTTATAGAACTTATACTATTTCTTCCGCCATATTGTCCCCTTCTCCTTCATCTACATGTGCTTTTACCATTGTCTTTGTTGAAGGAATGACTTCTAAGATTGCATACACAAACAGGATTACTACTAATAGGCTAAAGAAATACATAGTTCTGGCTATGGTAGAGCTTTCTGAAAGTCAAATGTAGCAAAGTAAGGAGTGTATAACAATGCAGCTTTATCAAGGGGCTCCATAATTTGGTAACCTTTGGTTAAGTGTAAAAAAATTCCAACTTCGTTTTAGTGTCTCTTTCCCTAAGCATTGCACGTTTTAACCTATGTTATACATTTTCCTAATGTTCAAACAAGGTAATAAAAGATACTTTCCCTCTGGATTTTTTTCCTATTATAATGGCTACCTATAATAACCATGAAATTAATAATGTTAATGTTTGCTATTTCGGTGTCACATTTTTGTTTTTTATTCTCTTCTTGCTTCTTGCCTCTTAGCCATCAACACATCGGCCCCACTTTACAAATATTTTTATTTAAAGAACTTTGTATTTTAGATCATAAGTATTTTATAATAGATCTAAAGTAAAATCTAAGTAAATGAATATAGAAAATATTAGATAGAAAATAAAAAATATGTAATCTCACATTTCAATACTTAACATATAATTTATACCTTATGACCAATCCAACACTACAATTAAACTATACTAAAAATTAAAGTAAAGTATTAAATATATTATAAATCAATAAAATAAAAAATTAATAAATTATTATATAAGATATGCAAATAAATTTATATAGAAATGATATTATTATTGCAATTATATTTTATATTTTTTTACTTATGTAGATATTTTTATTACTTTAATATCCTAGTTTTCTTATTGATTCTATACGTCTTCTTTCTTCTTCTGAAAATTTGGTATTACACTTTTTCTTGCATTGGCAGGATATATTCTTGAATATTTTTATATTTACATTGTATTTTTGTTTTTGTTTTATTGTTTTTTTGTTTATATATCTATAAATTAGCATTTAGTATAATTTTATTTATTCATATATATTGGTGGTATAATTATTATTTTATTGTTATCTATTTTATTTTTTTATTTATCTTAGTTATCCAAATGATATATATATTATAGTATTATTTCTTATTTACGCTTATAAAAAGTAATATATATGATCGTTTATATATAATTATATGATTTGATGGTTTTTATTTAGTTTTTATATATCATATCATTATATTTATATTTTAATAATTTATTATTATATAGGTGTTTTATTTATTAGTATATATTATTTAGTATTATATATATAGTTATATGTTATATATTCTTTTATTATATATTTTGTTATATTTTATCTATTTATATTTGAACTTTATCAAAATAGCGGAATTCGTTATTTTTATGAAACTTTAAAAATATATTATAATATAATTATAGTATGTATTTATAATATATATTTTTTTTTATTATATATTATTATATATTTATTTATAGTTATATATATATAGGTTTATTATTTTTTATATATATGTGTTATATATTGTATAATTACTATTGATTTATATATTCTTATATATTCTGTATTATTATATATTCTTATTTATCTTTTTTTATGTATATTATATTATTATTTTTATATATGTTTATATTATTATTTTTATTATATTTATAGCTATTTTGGTATTATTTATATTATTCAGTGTATATATATAATTATTTATTTATATTTATTTTAGTGGTTAATGTTTGTTAATTATAATATTTAATGTTTGTTTATATATATTTATTTTTATAGGTGATATAGTTATATTCTGTATATTATTATATATTTATTATATATAGTATATATATTAGTTAGTATAGTTAATATTTAGTTATTTTTTTGGTTATAATAGATATATATTTTATATATATAGATAGTTATATATAGTATAAATAAAATAGTGAATTATTTAATTAAACATATTTCAGTTTTGTTTCACGTGGAGATAAGACTTGTCTATAGGAAGCGACGTGTTAATCAAATAATATGAAATTAAAATAAAATATTAAATAAAGATAATGGATAAAATATATAATAAGTTTATATCAATTGAACAGATGGTCACATAGAAGATATAAAATGTGAATACTGATACAGTGCTGTTTTCGCAATTTATTAGGATGGTGGAGCTATATATTGAAGCATTTTTGATATACTAGTAAACATTTGGAACAGGAGAAAAATAGATATGGAATTATGAAAAAAAATTACCCTAATATTAATTAATGAGAAATATATCATAAATATAAATATTAAATTCATAAAAATTAAACATCTTATCGAACCGCTCGTTTTTGCGAGTTGTAAATTGTGTTGTTTAAATATCTTTATTTTATCTATCTATCTTAAATTTCCATTAAGTGATTAATATAATGAGTAGGAAGAAATCAAAACATTATACAGATTATGTCAGACCAATGATTATGAAGCACGTCCTAACATTATTCCTGTTTAAATGTATATATTACATATAAGATATAATATATAACAAATTACATTGCTATCTGTAGATTACCTTTATATTAAAGCGAAATAACATGCTACTTTTTTGAGATGTACCTAATATTAAAATAGGGCCATATTTAATTAAGTGTTGTAAAACGTTAAGGACTATTCGAAATATTCACATAACATTTCATGTTATTTTTTGAGGTAGCAGTAATGACTTTTAGTTATATAATATAATGATTTTAAGAAAAAATTATAACATATAAATTGTTTAATATTTAGGCAAGATATGTTATAGATTAAAGACTACTTGCAATTCTGGCAATAACAAATTGATAATTTGTTATGCGGCTAGGTATGACACAGAAATATTATTTAACTTTAGTAATACTGATAGTAATGCACTTTTCCCTTCTATATTATCAGTTGGTCTCTAGATTCGCACTGCCACCTTTTAATTATTATTGCTACTTTTTACACTTATAAGATTGTATTATGATGTTATTATCATTACTATTCACTTTTATGCTTATTAATTAGTTATATTTAATATAAAATAGCCATTTTCTTTCTATATTACTCTTAGGGCCTAATTCCACCTACCACTTTTATTTCTTAGTCACGATCTTTTTATCATGTTATATTGTTGATTCATATTAATTTATTTATTACCGTCTTCAATATAACTACTATTTACAGTAATTATCCGATTATTCGGATTTATTTTATATTATTCCGAGATGCAAATCAATCAGTCTGAGAATAATTATTATTAATTTATTATTTATATTATTATTATTTATTTTTGTTTGTCATGACTTTGTTCATTTATTATTATTATTATATTATGCATAGGTTACCTTTTTCTCTTATATTGCCAGTGCCTCTGCATGTTTCATGTTATTAGATCCATATTCATCTCCTTTTAATTTATTGGTCATTTGTTTGTAGGATTTTCTCCTTTTTTCTGTTCTTCCCGCACATCTTCCCGCAAGATATTTTAATCTTCTTGGCATTCGAAGATGTTCATGCTGCATACCATCTTTCCTACAACCTCATTCTTTTACTGTAAAATTCTTTGGAACCCAATGGAGTTAATTCTATGATCTTCATATTCTGGGCAATGAATACATAAAAAAGGCGTTAAGATCTTCCTTAAAATCCAACATAATGTCACAGTTTGATTTCTTCATTTGACGAACCTGCTTCTCCATTTTAGGCTTCAATGTATTGGTCTGGTCTAAAAGATTCCTTGTGTAGTAGAAGGAGTTGTCGTGGGAAGTCTAGTGCTTTCTACTTAATTTTCCATTTGCCTATCTTTCGGTAACTTTGGTAGATCTATCTTTTCTGCTCCCTATTATCCTGTCTTTCCATTTGTACGTAGGTGCCCCAGCGCTTTTTTACTATTTTCAGTCAAGTTTTCTCTCTTGTGTAGCCTTTCTAGATGCTACTTATGTTCCATCATAAATTTGTCCATGTAGCCAATTGCAGTCTTCCAATTAAACTACCAATTTTGTTTCCTCCCTTCTGCTTTCTATTTTTTAACAAGTAATGTGCTTTAAGAAACTTCCTTTCTTTCCTTATCTGTAATAATTGGTATTTCTATAAATTTAATTTGTTAGTTTGATTATTTCTTCCCCTGGCATTGATGAACGCTTTCCAATTTCTCCCCTCAGAGTTGCAGTTGGGGTGTACCTATTCCTCCTAGTATCTTCCGGTATACTGTATTTGTCGAATTGTTTGTGCTTGTCTTTTTCTGTTGTTTGTGAATGCACATTACATTGGGATCCATTATAAAATGTGCTGGGTTTAGATGCCACTGATGTTTTCCAGTAGTGTTTTTCCCTTATTGGAATATCAGCTTGTTTGCATTGCTCTTCTTCAATGATTGTGTCATCCTGTTTGTGGTTATGCCAGCGGTGTTGAGGCCTATTAGATGAGAATGCATCTTTTCTGACCTTAAATATTTTGTTTTCATTGTTTTTACATATAAAGCCCTAGGGTCTTTTTATTTTGTCGACCTACTTTCTGGATTGCCTTCAATCTCACCAATGGTGGTTCTCCATATTATAAATCAATTATCATTTTTGCTTTTCCTCTTTGGTTGATGTTCTCTATACTACTATTCCGCATCTTTATCTGTAATAATGTCTCGTTAGATGTTTTGCGAGCTGCGTCGTTTTCAGATTCTGCTAAGATCAGTCCATCATCAGCAAAGAAGAGAATGTTTATTTTTATGGAACCATGTGTAAATTTCACAATGTTTTTCTCAGTTCCTTAATTAATTTATAGGTAACAAGTTATTAGGTATGTAAAAACACAAATTTTTTTACTGCTATACAAAATATAAATGTAATAATAATATTTAGTAAATAATAAATAATTCTTTATAAAAAGTTAATATTAAAATTATTAAAAGTTTATTGTATTAATAACAATTAACGAAATAGAATTAATAACAGATGATATAAAAACAAAATAAAACAAAAACAACAGAACAAAACAAATTACGGTTTTTTAAAGAATATAAAGATTAATAAATAAAAGTTTTGTAGAGTTTGTTATATAAGCATAATAGTACATTAGAAAACATAAAATTGTACATTTTAAGATAATTTGTTATTTCTAATCCTGTGAAAAAACAAGATTATTCAAATGTAATTATGGCTTAATCGTTTCGAAAACGAGACCAAGTCCATTGAATCAATAGTATGCGTAATGTTTCGAAAAGTGTGGAGAGTTTGAACAATTTCTCTGACATGTATCCTTGAGTAACTCTAGTGAAACAAGGAACCACATCAGCTTTCGTACACGTTCTGTTCGTATGCATTAGCTTTGTCTACTTTTAGTGTGTTAAGGTTGACAGGGAACTTTGTTATGTGTAGCCATTTCAATTCGATCATAAGGTAGTTAAGGTTTTGGGTCATTGTGCTTGATTATATTCTTAGTTGAGGATATGATATGTTAGTTTTATATGATTGTGAAAACTTTGTTTTACGTTAGCGATATTTTATTGTTGAGACCCATATTGATAAATATAGGAATATTTTAGTTATGGTAACTTATTGTTTAATGTTCTTTGATGTTACATCAGTGTAAATATTCAGTGATAGTGTTAAAGATATGTTTGTATAAAAAAAGTGTTGAATAGATCGGTTTCTGTTATGCATATGTTATTACTTTACTGTTGTTAAGGTGTGGAACTTTGTTAATTTAACTGTTTATTTTGTGTTTAAGATGAAGTTAGGGTTTGTACTGGGTGTACATATATTCTTATGTATCAGGTTATATGTTACTTTAATTGATATGAAACTTTGCTTACGTTAGCATAATTCGTTGGTCAGTGTATAATGTACTTAAGGTTATGATAATTTTTTTTAAAATGTTTACTCCGGCTCCGGCTCCGAACAATGTAAAATAATAGTGATATGTTGAAAAAAAAGTGTGAATAAGGTACGGTCTGTAAGCTGCGTCATTTACTTTCCTATTTTTAAGTATGGTATTTTGTTAATGGTGACTGTTTATTGGTGTTTAAATACTCTTAGTTCTGATTTTATGACATGTTAGCAATATCATCAGGTTATGTTATGTTACTTTATTGATGTGAAAACTTTGTCATGTCAACATATATTCGAGGGTTAGTATAAAAAAGAACATATTTTTATTACATGTTTATGGGGAGCGTTCAATCTTTGGGCTGGGGATATCCCGTTTTTCAGCCCCACCTAAAAAATGAAACATAAAATGGAATTTTCAGGCCATTTTGACTTTGAATAACTACCAAAATGTAGCTTTTTTTGCCCCTACAAACGTTGAATTTCCACGTGTTTTTCTGTGACGTACGTCATTCTTTTCAGCAATTTTCAATTTTTTCAAAATCCAATGTTTTTGACAAAAATCTGCCATATTCACTTTTCAAATTTTTTTGCAAAGTGACTTCAAACTTGAAATATGCATAGAAGGGTCCATTACCTACAATATCCACATTTGCTTTTTTCGATTTTTTGAGTTTTGTGCTCAGCGTTGTCCAATTTCCAAACCCATTTTTTTTTTAATTTGAAAAGTGAAAAATTGACATTTTTTTTCTACTCATCCGATCAACATCAAATTTTCAGGGCTTGTATAATCGGGCAAGATGCATCTTTTTTACTTAGATAATTTTTTTGTATACTTTGGATTTGTTCTTGGAACAAATTTTCAAAAAAAAATTTTTTTGAAAATTTTTAAAAAATTTTCTATTGAGTATACAAAAAAATTATCTAAGTAAAAAAGATGCATCTTGCCCAATTATACAAGCCCTGAAAATTTGATGTTGATCGGATTATAAAAAAAAAAAATGTCAATTTTTCACTTTTCAAATTAAAAAAAAATGGGTTTGGAAATTGGACAACGCTGAGCACAAAACTCAAAAAATCGAAAAAGCAAATGTGGATATTGTAGGTAATAGACCCTTTCTATGTAATATTTCAAGTTGCAGTCACTTTGCTAGAAAACTTTTGACAAGTTGATATGGCAAATAGTTCAAAAACAGGATTTTGAAAAATTGAAAAAAATTCTGAAAGAATGACTACAGTCACAGAAAAACACCGGAAACAACGTTTTAGAGGGCAAAAAAAAGCTATATTTTGGTGATTATATAGTCAAAATCGGCTGAAAATTCCGAATTTTATTTGTCCATGTTTTAGTGGGCTGAAACTGGGGATACCCCAGCAAATATTTGGATCCTCCGCTTATCCAAAGATGATACCTAGATATGAACTTGAGTCAAATGAATCAATAGGCTCCAATAGATCAATAGATAATACCTCGAATAGATCAGGGTTTTGGCAGAGAGGGGGAGGGAGGGGTGGTTTGGTTTACTGTTCACTGGATTTATCTAGTTATTATGTATGTAAAAATGAATTTTTTATGTTATTTACATAAAAAAGAATAATTTTTTTTAGTAAAACAAAAAGTTTTAAAGAAAATAAAATAAAATAAATAAAGTTTTTTACAAAAAAAGTTAAAGAAATGAAATTAAAAATAAATTTTAAAGCTTTTTAAAAAACAAAAATTTTTAAAGAAAGGAAATTGAAAATAAATAAAGTTTTTAAAAACTAAGAAAAAGTTTTAAAAGAAAAAAATTAAAAATAAATGAAATAAATAAATATAATAACAAAAATAAATCGCTTTACTGATTTGTTAAAGGAATGTTACGCTCATCAGCTTCGTACGCTAATTCGTTCTGTATGCGTTTTAGTTTATTACTGCTGTTAAGTATGGATCCTTTGTTATTGCTAACAGTTTATATAACGTAAGGTATGTTGTACGGGTGTTTGTCATTGTACTTTATATTCGTAGTTCAGATGATCTTATGTTTGCTTCTATTGATGTGAAAACTTTGTTTACGTAGCATATATTCATTGACAGTATGACAATTACAGACAGGTCATGGATAAAATTTTGTTAAATAATTACCATGTTAATGTAAATAATATCCATGATATGTTAGAAAAATGTGTGAGTAGGTTACGTTCTGTCTGAATGTTAGTTACTTTACTGGGTAAGGGGGGGAGGGGAGGGTGGCTTGATTACTGATTTCAGCTGGTTGCCGTTTTTTTCAGGGTATGTAAAAACCAAATTTTACGGTAATAAACCTGAAAAGTGTACAATTTTTAGTAAAAACAAAAAGTTTTAAAGAAATAAATTTAAAAATTAAAAGATTTTTTTTTAAAGAAACAAAGTTTAAAAGAAATAATTAAAAATAACCAAAGTTTTTTAAAAACAAAAAAGTTTTAAAGAAATGAAATTAAAAAATAATAAAAGTTTTTTTGAACAACAAAAAGTTTTAAAGAAAAAAATTAAAAATAAATAAATTTTTTTAAAAACAAAAAGTTTTAAAGAAAAAAATAAAAAATAATAAAAGTTTTTTAAAAACAAAAGTTTTAAGGAATAAATTAAAAATAAATAAAACAAACACATCGCTATTACTGATTTGTTAAATGATCTTTACCTCAATCTGCGGGAAAGAAGGTAGAAAATAATAAGATGTAAGTAAAATTAAACATACGTGTTTAAGTATGAAACTTTTGTTAATATTAAGCTTTTTATTTTTGCTTGAACTGTGGTTAGGTTTTTCGTTGTATGTTATATTCTTGCTTCAGACTATGATATGTTAGCTTTTGTTTAAGCTGCAAAAACTTGTTACGTTGGCATATATTCGTGATCAGTATGAATAATTAGATACGGTGATGATAATATTAAACAATAATAATGGCAAAAATAATAATGTTACATTAAGATAATTGATAGTTGAGGAAGCCTGCATAGGTTACTTGTTTTTTGTGGCTTTGTTATATGTATTTTTACTGTTGTTAAGTATGGCAAACTTTGTTAATGTTAGCGATTTATTCATGCATAAGGTTGTGTTAAGGTTGTCGTTGTATATTATATTCTTAGAATCAGGGTATGATATGTTGCTTTATTGGATGTGAAATCTTTGGCGCATTAGCGGTATTTTTCGTTGGTCAATATGATGACTAGGTATGGTGAATGATGAATTATTTATTAAATGTGTACTATGTTTCGTGCAGAATAATAATGATATTTAGAATGATATGTTTGAAAAAGGTGTGAATAGTTACGTTTTGTATGCAAAAATGTTAGTTACTTTAACAGTTGGTAATATAGCATGGACCTTTGTTAATGTTAGATGTTATTCGAGGTCATAAGGTATGTTAGGTTTTGTTTGTTGTACATTATATCTTAGTTCAAGGGCATGATATGTTAGCTTTATTCGTTGTGAAATCTTTGTCGCATTAGCGATTTTCGTTGGTCAGTTTGATACTTTAGGTATGGTGATGATGAAATTTTTGTTAAATGTTACTATTGTTAATGTAATAATAGTGATATGTTGGAAAAAAGTGCGAGTAGGTTACGTTCTGTACGCTACCGTAGTTACTTTCCTGTTTTAAGGAATGGAACTTTGTTAATGTTGACTGCTTATTCGTGCATAAGTGTATGTTAGGCAGTTCGTTGTACATTATATCGTAGTTTAGAATATGTATGTTAGCTTTAAGTGATGTGAAATCTTTGTTACGCTTACATATATTCATTAATCAGTATGATAATTTGACAAGAGTTATGAAACATTTTTGTTAAATGTTACTATGTTTAATGTAAAAATATCAGTGATTACTGCTTTAGGGTATGTAATGTGATTACCGTTCTTGCCGCTTTAATGTTAGTTACTTTACTGTTGTTAAGTTATGGAACTTTTTTAATGTTAACTGTTTATTCATGTTTAAGATGTTTAGGTTTGTGAGTGTACATTATATATTCGTAGTTCGGGTGATGCTATGTTTGCTTTATTGATCTGAAACTTTGGTTACTTAGCATATATTCATTGGATCAGTATGATAATTACAAAAGAAATGTTGCGTCAAATCTTTCTTAAATCGTTACTATGTAATGTAAAAAGTAATCAGTGATATGTTAGGAAAAGTGTACGTAGGTTTCTATCTTCGCTCTATGCAAGTTACTTTTCAGGTTGTTAAGTATGGAACTTTGTTAATGCGCTGTTTATTCAGTCGTTTAAGAAATGTGTTGGTTTGTGTAGTGTACATGTTCGCCGATTTCAGTTTGATGCTGATGCTTGCTTTTTTGATATGGAAAACTTGTTTATCAACTTCCCAGTGAACAGTAGAATCATGTGACATGGATATGCTAAAATTTTGTTAAATATTTACTATGTTAATGTAAAATATTCCAGGATTAGTGTAGGGAGGGGGGAGGGTGGGTGGTTAAGATTTTACTGATTTATAGGTTTTAGGGTAATGTAAAAACAACAGAAATTCTTGTGAATGCAAAATTGTTGATAAATGTACTAATTACAGTACATCAAAAGGAGTTGCTTAAAACATATAAACAAACGAGTTGATACAATATGTTATACAAAATATGACATGAATCAATAGATCATAGATGAGGAGGGTCGTGAGGCTGGGGAGGCTGGGGAGGCTCTGGAGGCTCTGGAGGCTCTGAGGCTCTGGAGGGCTGTTTGATTTCATATAAAAAAACGAAAATTTTTTAGTTATAATATTTAAAATGAATAAAAAAAATTAAATTTTTTGTTTTTTCAATTTTTTTTTAACTTTTTATTTATTTTTTTTTAATTATTTTTTTTTCTTGTTTTTGTTTCGAGGATGCATCATAAGAAAGATGTATACCATGTTTCGTCGTTATTATATCATATTTCATTTTTGGGGCCAGATCTCCCCTCTAGTGGAGGGGGATCCTAGACACCCTATACGGTCTTATAACACTCATTCGAACTCAACGACCTCGATAACCCATATTAACACCACCAATATTGGTGTTATACGAATGTTTATTAATCGGACCGCAAGCGGCTCCAGCACGGTGCCGAGCCAATACTCCTCATAGATCCAATACCAATTTCTTTTAGAAATTCAATTCTGATCTTCTCTCCAAATTCACCTTATACGAACACTTCGATTTTCTAAAGGGGGGGGGTCCCCCTCGGGGGATCCACGGGAACGTAATCCGTCTACGACAATGGTTACGTCCACCATCTAACCAAACCTCTCTCCAAAATTGTTAACCAGATACGATAAATCTAACCCAGAGGTAAATCTAGGCTGAGCCGGACTGGAGCCTAAAAATTATTTTCACGCTATATACTATATATATATAATATTATATATATATATAATATATATATTATATATATATATAAATAATTATATTATATATATATATATATATATATATATAAGATATATTATATATATATATATATTTATATTAGTAATGCAGTGATAAATGTATTATTATATATAATATAATTATATCATATATATATATAATATATATAATATATATATAATAATAATATATTAATAATATATTATATATATATTATAAAATATATATATTAATAGTTATAATATAAGTACAAACATAGGGCCCCACTCAACTAAAAGTCTTTTCACAGACCTACTTTCATAAATCTATATTTTGATAGTATATAGATTATATATATATAATATATATATATATATATATATAATATATATAATATATAATATATAATAATATATATATATAATATATTATATATATATATTTATATATAATATATATATATATATTGATTATAATATATATATATTATAACAAGGAGTCTGGGGTAGGATTTGGAACGGGGCGGAACAGGATTCGCCTTTGCTGCATGAATCGAAATCGAAATTGGAGACAGAGCGGTGCGGTGCGCTACGGCGCTGTGCGGTGCGCTACGGCGCGGTGCGGTGCGGTGCGGCGAGATGCAAAAGTCTGAAGGAGATGCTGAAGGAGAGCAGAAGGGATTAAAAAAACAACTCAGGAGTATCGCCTTCTAGAAGAAATTTATTCAGAGTAATAATAAAATATAAAAATAATAATAATAATAAAATAATACAGACAGACACACTGACCTTCGGTCTGTCTGTCTGGCCTCCATGTGTTCGATCTGTCCAGTAAGCCTAATCTCACCAACCCGGAACACACAAAAACAAGGGCGTAGCGGCCTACGGCCATATGGGGAATACCCCCTCTATAAGCATCTTAGAGGACTTGAAATTTTCGCCTGTTTCGAGCTTTAACCCAATACATAGATTATATTCTGAAGTTTCAGACCTATATGTGATGTATGCCTGCTCTATTCCTGTCATACGAAATCGACTGCAACTACCAATGGCTCCCATACTAACTTATATATATATATATATATATATATAATTATATAATATATAACTAATATATATATATATAATATAGTATAATATATATATCTTATATATATATATATTGATAATATATATATAGAGAGAGAGAGAGAGAGAGAGAGAGAAGAGAAGAGACGAGAGAGAGAGGAGAGAGATGAGAGAGAGAGAGAAGTATAAAAAGTTTTTTTTTATGGTGCATATTTGGAAGTCGCCATTGATATATATATATATTAATATATATATTATAATATATTATATAGTATATGATATTATATATATATATATAAAAAATATTATTATATATATATATATATATATATTTATATATATATATATATATCTATTATATATATATAGTATATAATATATTATATATATATATTTTATAATTATATATATATATATAATATTTATA
>JABUQX010085612.1:0-2500 GCA_015478945.1 Trachelipus rathkii
CTAGAAGTTATATTTATATTGAGGGATCTTTAAAAAAAGAAGATGGATCAATATTTGAAAAAGATCAACCTGGAACTGGAACTGGATCAGGAAAAGAATTATATATAAATTTAATTAATATATATATATCTTATATGAATTAAATTTTTTATGGGAGGGCTCAAAGGGACACAAATATAGTGTTTATTTATATATTAGCATAAATTAGTATAAGCCCCCTTTCAGAAAAATTGTAAAATCATTTATATAATATCATGTAATATTATTAGTACTTAGTTAATAACTAATATTAAAAAATATTATATAACTGTATCGAAGGATAGATAAAAGCATAAGTCTAAAATAAGAGTTAGAAGGGTATTAATAATAAGATAAGGTATTTATAGATATTATACACTTAAATAAAAAAAAATATAATACATATGGTGAGGCATATATACGAGAGGTTAATTATATAATTTTCACGAGGCGAGAGAGAAAGGAAAGAAAAGAGAGATGAGATGATAGGAGAGAGAGAGAGAAGAGAGGATGTTAGAGCGAGAAGAAGATTGAAGAGTATGTGAGGATCCACAGGAGAGAACAAGCTTATTACTCAAAGGTGTCCATACAAAAAAGGTTATTTATATGTTACAATATGTCATGAATAGTAATAGTGGACTTATATAATAATCGGGTTTATCTAAGTAATAAACAGTTTAATATAACCTACTATAGTTATATTTGTGTAAATATCACACATCTAATTTATGGTATGATTAAAATAAACTTCATGTATATTATTTTGAAGAAAATAACAATATTTTTTTTATCATAATTAATAATATATAATAATATTAAATAAGTAAAAAACTAAAAGGAAATGAACAAATTTAGCATTAATAAATTATTCTTTTCTATTACTTATTTCTTTTTTCATTTCTTATTTATTTAAATAATATATATTTAACACACTTACGTGGAGGGTATACTAATTATTGGAGAGCCCCTTGGGTTTGTATGCAACCGTTGTTGTAGTTAAAAAACTTTGTATATTTTAATCAAATATTATTCTTAATTGCAATTCATTACTAATAGATATTATTATTACTAAATTAAAAAATATCTATTATTTAAAACAAGTAGAAAAATATTAACTTTATAGTGCATCGTAGCACGTTGTTGAAAGAGAATATTTATAAGATAGCTTTCGTTTCATCAGAAACCTCTTCAGTAGTATTAGTTTTTTCAAAGTGCTTAAAATTACAACTAAATTAAAATCTTGTAAACGTTCCTGTAGGTGACTGTGACATGGGCGGAGGCTACAGGCATTCTTGAACCGTTTTCAACAATCTTTGGATTCTTTTTGCTCGCAATATTTAAATTTTGTAAAAACCTGATTCATTTCATATCCTCAAACTAACTATTGAGCCGAAAGAAAAGAACAATGAGGGGAAGGGAGGGGTGTATAAAATGCACCATTATTTTAGTTGAAAGGGGGTTAATTTGAGTTATGTATGTGTTTGTCATATTCCGATGTGAAAGATGTTATTTTCTTATCATAATTGCAATTTATATTATTATTAAATTGTAATTTAGAATGATGGCTTAATATATACATATATTGTGTATGTATATCGTAGAGGTGTGTATTGACCTTTTGAGGGTGTTATAATAATATGTATTTATATTAGAGTGTTTTTAAATAGATATTTATTTTTAATTGTAAATTACTTATTAATTGTACGGATTATGCAAATAGTAAATGTAAAATTAAACAGTTTTATTAACTAAACAAACAAAGATTGACATAAAAACAGGGTTGAATAATAATCAATTAACATAACACACTAAAAGAACTTACTTTGAAGAAAAAGAAGAAGGTGAGATCTTTAACATATTCTACACAATTTATATTAATTATTAATATATGGGAATAATACTTTAAATATATAAATACTTAGAGATTTAGGAATATATATGAGAGGAATACTTATCTTAGGTGCTAGGATATATGGGGGCTTATATATTAATTTAAGTAATTGAGTGGATAAGTATTAATTGGAACATAAATTAATGCTTTCATTATATATTATAATAATAAATATTATAGAATATGAGTGGAAATGCACAATTTAAGTATATATATCAGGTTATTAATTAATATATATATATTATATATTATTATATAAATAAATGGAACATTACTAATAAAGTTTTGGTTAAATTTGACCCTACTCGTTTAAATTTACGCGGGTTAGGATTAAGTTATTATAGGTTTTAAGTATTGGTTAGATCTATGATGATTAAGAGTTTATAGGTTTGGAGGATAGGTTAAAGGTTCTACGGTGTAGATACTCGGAGCACGTTATTGCTAACCAAGAGGGTAATATTTTGTAACTCGTATTTACCTCACAATTATTACAAAATATACGATAAACATGAATGGGGCACTCGATTATGTGGCGGCTCTCTTCTAGCTTTGGAATAGACAACCACTTATAACAATCAGCACTATATATAC
>JABUQX010085612.1:17500-22014 GCA_015478945.1 Trachelipus rathkii
CATTTACTACAATGATCAATTGCAACCAGGCATGCTACATTTCCCAATCTCGTTTTTGGCATGGACATAACGTCCACGGCAACCATCTCAAATGGATTCTTCACTTCAATCTTCCAGATAGGTGGGTATACTACCGTATGCTCAATCTTCATTAGTTGGCACTTCGGGCAAGTCCTGCATACTTCCTGAACCACTGTGTATATTTTTGGATGCCACACATACTTCACTACTGCCTCTAATAATTTGTCTCGTCCTATGTGCGCAAGATTTCTGTGTATGGTCACGCTTACATGTACAAGTTGTCTGAATCCCACCACTGCACTATAATAGTTTGTTCCCAGTTTCTTCACTAAAATTCCTTGGTTTATGGCAAAATCCTCTCTGTACCGGTAAAATTCTTTTAAGAGATCGGTCTTCTCAATTTGTTGGCCATTTCTCACCCTCTCTCTCAGGGTTTTTATAGCTTCTGATCTACTTTGTAATTTCATGATCTCCTCTTGCGCTATTTCCATTAATTGACAACTGTTTCTGTTAACCGATACATTATTTACCGCCACCGTTGTTATAAACGTGTCACTCACATTCTCAGAATCTTCACCATGCGAAATTATTCCTTCACCAAAATCTAGAACTGCTTCAGTTTCTACAAGATAGTTCATGCCCAACAAGAGGCAAGCTGGGATATATTCATCTTTAACCACCCCCAGTGGCCATGTCACCTGCCGGTATTTCATGTTTATGGTGATTTCCACTGCTCTTGTACACTCCACCTCCCCGGTGCCAACACCATTAAGTATTACTTCCACTGGCCATTCTCGTCGTATGTGCCCAAATTGCGTAAGATCGTTTACGACGTTCTCTTCGGTAAAAAAGGTTTAATAACTGCTCTGGAATTTTCTAGTATTTATTATAGTAACTATCATTCTTAAAAAAGCCGATAACAATATACATTAATTTACTTAACAGGTTCATTAAATATTCATTTCATTAAATTCTTACAATAAATCCGAAATAGTGAAATCAATTGATTTCCACAAATATCATTTAATAAGTCAAAAATGTTACGAAAAGTTCCCTACTTGATTATTTTGCATTACAAACACGCCAATAAAAGAAATAACAATACACATAAAAAAGTAACTGGAAATACATTAAAATGAAACCTATCACAGTATGAATATTGCACTTTATCTTAATATAAACTATTCCAGTTGTTCCTGTAATCATTTTTTCTGCGGAACAGGAACATCTCCCTCTCCAACCAACGCCCTTCGGGAAAAGAGGCGCCACTCAGCTTGCCCCACCGGTAAGCAGTAATCTTTCACTATCAATTCAGTAACCCCGGCCGAGACACCCAAGCAAACGTTACTCCCTCCCGTTAGTTGTTCGTCGTTAAAGTCGAAATTCCTGAACTCGATCTGTTTCTAACTTTAATTCTTATTCACGTTCTTAAAACAGTTCTCACACTCGTATCTACAACAATTTAAAATCACCATAACTTTCTAAAATTAACACTTTTAAAAGTAACTCTCAGCCTTCTTTAACTAAATTCGTTTTAAAATCAAGTCGCACCCTTCCGCCATTTTAACAAACTTTTCCTTCCTTCCGTGTTCTGTGGTGTTAATCTACTGTCTGTGTTTTTAAATTTCTTCTTTCGTCAACTCAATTCTTTTAACACTTAGTTGGTTTATGCTTTATTATTTATAAAAACCTACTCAGTTACACAACTCCCCCTTTAGAGATTGGAAGTCCAATCTCTAGAAAAGAACACTACTTACTCTTCCTCCAATTTTCATAAAAAGCCGTTCCAAAGCAGTTCACAACCCCCCGAAGCCCTACGTGCCACCAGTCTAATCGATTCAATAAAAGTTCTCTTCGGTAAAAAAGGTTTAATAACTGCTTTGGAATTTTCTAGTATTTATTATAGTAACTATCATTTTTAAAATGCCGACAACAATATACATTAATTTACTTAACAGGTTCATTAAATATTCATTTCATTAAATTCATTACAATAAATCCGAAATAGTGAATCAATTGATTTCCACAAATATCATTTAATAAGTCAAAATGTTACGATCAGTTCTTTACTTAATTATTTTACATTACAAACACGCCAATAAAAGAAATAGCAATACATATAAAAAGGTAACTGAAATACATTAAAATGAAACTTATCACAGTATGAATATTGCACTTTATCTTACTATAAACTATTCAAGTTGTTCCTGTAATCATTTTTTCTGCGGAACAGGAACATCTCCCTCTCCAACCAACGCCCTTCGGGAAAAGAGGCGCCACTCAGCTTGCCCCACCGGTAAGCAGTAATCTTTCACTATCAATTCAGTAACCCCGGCCGAGACACCCAAGCAAACGTTACTCCCTCCCGTTAGTTGTTCGTCGTTAAAGTCGAAATTCCTGAACTCGATCTGTTTCTAACTTTAATTCTTATTTACGTTCTTAAAACAGTTCTCACACTCGTATCTACAACAATTTAAAATCACCATAACTTTCTAAAATTAACACTTTTAAAAGTAACTCTCAGCCTTCTTTAACTAAATTCGTTTTAAAATCAAGTCGCACCCTTCCGCCATTTTAACAAACTTTTCCTTCCTTCCGTGTTCTGTGGTGTTAATCTACTGTCCGTGTTTTAAATTTCTTCTTTCGTCAACTCAATTCTTTTAACACTTAGTTGGTTTATGCTTTATTATTTATAAAAACCTACTCAGTTACAATATATATATATATATATATATATATATATATATATATATATATATATATATATATATATATATATATATATAAATTATATATATATATATATTAAATATATATATATATATTATAATATATATAGTTGTTATGGAGTATATAGGTGAATACATATTATTAAGGTAAGTGTTATTAAGGTTGTTGGTATATATAGCAGCAGCAAGTTAAGGTTGCTATACATATGCTATTATATAGTTAGTTATTGGTTATATATATATATATATATATATATATATATATATATATGCCTCGAATATTTTTTTAGTGCTTTTTTCGGGGTTTTACCCCCTAAAGGGGGTTTTCGGGGGTCTTCGACTCGTTTTTAACAACCGCAGGACCGAACCACACTGCACCGAACTGAACCGGCACATTACTGCACATTGCCGAACAGTCTCTCTTCTTGCCGATCTTTAAGTCGGCTTAGTAGCCAACTTAATCCCTTTAAGTTAGCTTAGCTGACTTAAAGTTTCCTTTTTGGGATTATTTTAGATTAAATATTTTAATTAATTTGGAAAAGTTATCTTATTTTGGTCTCCACTAATCCTTAGGGATTATTTTATGAATAAATATTTTAATTATTTCGGAAGGGATTAGAGTCACGATGATACATGAGACCTAATTTAAATTTTAGTTAATCCCTATGGATTAGTGCCTGCCACACACACACACACCCACCCACTATACTATAGTATAGTGATATATATATATATAAAGTGTTATATATCAGAGGTTATTATATATATATATATATATATATATATATATATATAGCAGTTAGTGAAAGAAGAAAGAGATAGTTATAGATATATATATATAAATAAATGGGTATATATAATTATTAAGAAAGCATATATATATATATATATATATATATATATATATATAGTATATATATATATATATATATATATATATATATATATATATATATATATATATATCCCTCACCATCCCAGCCCCACCCTCCTACCAAGATCCATCCAACATGACTGCTTTATATGTCTGTTCTCTCAGAGAAGGTTTTCCCCCACCCCGCTTTCACTGTTCCCCCTTTCCGCCCTTCTCCGACTGCTCTTGGAGGCAGTTAATGACTCAAGTCTTTCCATCGTCAACTGTCAGCCGTTTTGCAGACTCATGACCTTCCAAAGTCCCTGTCGGCTGCTCTTAGCCGCCCTTAATGACTCACAACTTTCCGTTGCTCCCTGTCAGCTATTTTGTCATGCTTCAAAATGGAAGCCGTCTTAGGTTCCGAGTCGAACTCGAACACCTACCACTTTGGGAAGTACAGAGTATTTAACCCACAGGACCATGCTAAGGCCTGAGAAACAGATAAGTTTTATTTAAAGTCTATACAAGCATTTCAAAATTAAATCCAGATTTATATTTAAATATATATATATATATATATATGTATATATATATATATATATATATATAAGGTTATATATAGTTGTTATATATATATATATATATATATATAGATTATATATATATATATATATATAGAAAGTGCTATATAGCAGCAGTATAATATATATATATATATATATAGCAGTGAGTTATTATATATATATATATATATAGCAAAGAGTATAGCAGTTAGCAGTATATATATATATATATATATATATATATATATATATATATAGTTATATATATATATATGAAGCGGTGCAATGAAAACGCGAAAAGCGTTTCTACGATAAATGCGAAAACGGTTAAATTGAACGAAGTACAAC